>JANQBS010000184.1:0-79931 GCA_033085395.1 Xanthoparmelia taractica
GTGACGGATGGTTTGTAGCTACTGAAAAATCTGACTACATACAAGCGATAGGGCTGAGTAGTGCCAAATTCCAACAGTTCTTCCGATAAGATCCAAATCTCTGAAATGTCGCCTTGCCAAGTGTTGTAGCCTGATGCATGATGCGTGATGCCAGATGCTTGACACCTGTACTTCTAGAGAAAAAGGTAATAATAGGAGAGTCCAGACCCTGTCACCGTTATTTATCTCCCTGTCACCGGCAGCTGCGGAGAAGTTGATGCCTGCCTCCCGAAACCTTGAATTACGGGCGACTTATCAACCTCCTCCTCCTCCTTTTGCTCTCTACAACACATCACCACCTGCGAGACTACACCAAAGCGCTAAGGTATCCATGGTCATCAACTGGCTTGACTCGCAAGTCTTTTAGGTACGTGCCCTGCCTTCTGTACTTGAGACTGCAGGCATTGCCCTGGCTAGTGAGGGGCACGTCGAGCAACTAATAAATCTTTCATTGTTCCTGCAAAAGGCCTTACATGACCCACCAAAATGCATTACATGTCTCGCACTTGATCTTCTGGCTATCGCTTTTACACCCAGCTGACTTACTCTGGGGATACAGCTTGTCCACTGCAATCCGCATTGCGCGGCCACCGAGCTGGATTATCCCAAGACGCTTTATCCATCCTCCAACGAGGCTGGCAGAATCGCCAAACTTCAAACAAAAGCTTTATGGTCTATTGCTGAGCCAAGGTCTCTGTGCCTTCTCTTCGCCTTATTCAAGCCTCCATAACACGGCTTGAGCCCTGCCAACAACCACCAATCGCACTGCGGGAGGAAGGCAAAAGATAAGCCTAGGGTTGGCTTACAAATCGAAGATACCCAGGTGTGAAGGCACCAAGTGAAGGAAGAGACTGTGACTGGTACCCTGAAAGGCTACCAACCTCCAAAGGATATCTTTCAGCTGCACGTGCGACCCATTAACACTCAATTCGGGGAGAGCAGGCAGTCAATTCTGGAAAGGGGAAGATGGGCCAGCAGCCTTCGAAAGGAAGCGACGGCACAAGAACGCCTAAAAATGCTTCTTCGACATCTCTCGACAAATCTGGCGAAGGCCTTCAAGCTTATCCATCCTTTAGCAAGTCGGACACCAAAGAATCCTCGCGATCCTTTCGCGGCCTGCGATCAAAAATTCCAGGAGCTCAGAAATCAGACAGTCCAAGGAGCTCCTTTTCTCAAGCGGATGTCACAAGCGGCGTCCTAGAGAGGGCCGATACAAGAGGCTCAACAAAGTCTGGCGCCAGTGGGAAATCTGCAAGCTCGAAGCCTGAATTGGACCCTATGCCTCCTGCGGTCGACGGCGACTCAGCGGCCCCAAGCCCACAACCCGGAACGCCCCAGCCGCCACCATCGCCAACCTTGTCGGCGTCCGTTGGTAAAGGGCATAAAGCTGTCAGTAGAGCACAACAACAGGGGGAGGTGGACCATGTCTCGGACGCGCCTCCTACGGGTACTTTGCATCCGTCGCATAATCAGCAGCCCAAAGAATCCATACTGGTGAAGAAGAACGTTGTCAATCCCATATCAGGAAAGGCTCCAAAAGCCCCCGCATCGCCATATCTTGGGGCTACAGATGATGCAGCCATTATATCTACCTCTCCACGCATGGGTATTGGCGCTCTGAAGTCTATCGATCTAGATGAAATGATCACGAGGTTGCTGGATGCGGGCTACTCTACAAAGATCACAAAAGCCGTCTGCCTCAAGAACGCAGAGATCACAGCAATCTGTAACGCTGTGCGCGAAGTCTTTCTATCACAGCCAGCCCTAATTGAACTCTCGGCGCCAGTCAAGATCGTGGGCGATGTGCATGGGCAATATACCGATCTAATCAGAATGTTTGAAATGTGCGGATTTCCGCCAAACGCCAACTTCTTGTTCCTTGGTGACTACGTGGACCGAGGGAAACAGAGTCTAGAAACGATTCTCCTTCTTTTCTGCTATAAATTGAAGTTCCCGGAGAACTTTTTCTTGCTCCGAGGCAACCACGAATGCGCCAACGTGACGAGGGTCTACGGTTTCTACGACGAGTGCAAGCGCAGGTGCAACATCAAGGTCTGGAAGACGTTTGTTGATACATTCAACTGTCTTCCAATTGCCGCTATTGTGGCAGGGAAGATCTTCTGCGTTCATGGAGGCCTTTCGCCAAGCTTAACGCATATGGACGACATTCGACAAATTGCCAGGCCTACGGATGTACCTGATTATGGCCTGCTCAATGATCTACTTTGGAGTGATCCGGCTGACATGGAATCTGATTGGGAAGCTAATGAAAGAGGTGTGAGCTATTGTTTTGGCAAGAAAATAATTATGGAATTCTTGCAGCGGCATGACTTCGACCTTGTTTGCAGGGCGCACATGGTGGTGGAGGATGGTTATGAATTCTTCAACGACCGCATACTGGTCACTGTGTTCTCAGCTCCCAATGTAAGTCTTTATCTGTCTTTCAGATTCTCTAACACGAGGCTGATATGTATAAAGTACTGTGGCGAATTTGATAATTGGGGAGCGGTCATGTCGGTGTCTAGCGAGCTGCTGTGCAGCTTCGAACTTCTGAAGCCGCTCGATTCAAGCGCTCTGAAGAGCCACATTAAGAAAGGTCGGAACAAGAGGCAGAATATGCTGAACAGTCCGGTAAGTGCCGTTATCGCGCATGGTCAAAATAGCAGAGTTCTAATGCTTCGCAGCCTGCCACGGTGTCTGCCCAAAGCTTTTAATAAGCATCTTTTGCGAAGTCTCGGATGAAAGTAAAAGGTCGATGTGCGAATCTCTTCTCTGTGAGTGGCGTTTGGTGTTAAAGTAGCAATATTGGCAAGGCTTTGGGCCCATGACATATATGCCGATACCCATGTTTGAAAAAGATGTAAGTAGGAAAGGACGAAAGGGGAGCGGTGCGGTTGACGGGCCCAAGGTATCAAGCCAGTTGTGCGAATTGGTAGCATTGAAAGTCACGTTGCCGCATTGATGCTTGCCAAGTACACATTGCGTGTGGTACGATTGCTAAATTTGAATTGAAACTTGCTCAACGAAGCATATGAACTTGATGTCTTTGAACAGGGACGTCCTCATTGAGATATTGCTTCCCATGTCAATCAGAATATGTCTCTTTTCATCCATCGCATTTGAAGTCCCTTTTCCTCGTTATCACTTCGGGTACAATTTGCTTTCAGTTTGGGACAAGTCGACTTCTTCTCTAGAAAAGACAGTCTTGTCTTTGTAACAAAGCCTACATTTGCGAGTTCTTTCCGTGGTAGCGGAAAAGCACGTGCCTCTGCGCCCTTTCCTTGAATGAAAGCACGAGAGCACAAAGCCATGTCCTTGTTCTTCAATGCTTACAATGACCATCGAGGCTTTGTCTATACTTGGCCGACCCGGCCGCAAGGGCTATAGTCATCAGATTGTCTTTGTTTCCTCAAGGAACAAAAGTGCCACGCGGTTCCCACGTTCCCCGTCAACTCTCGTGCCACATTCCACTAACTCTACAGCATACACTAAACCGTTTGATATCACACTCTCCCCAACACCAAAAAAAACATGTCCGCCATGCAGAAAATGCAGGGCATCTTCAATTCGCGCATGGAACCCATCGAAAGCCATGAGGATTATCCCAAATACGCTCGTTCGGCAACGAAGCCCGTCGCCCGCGCGCGCCAGATCATAGACAATGGCATCATCAGCGATCACCCATGCTCGACCTGCGTGGATCTCAAGCAAGATTGTTACCGCTGGGAGGGTACGTTCAGCAAATGCGCGTACTGCACGAGTAAGGATAAGAAGAAGGAGTTCTGCCATTTGCCGGGTCAGGAGGCCTTGCAGCAGGAGAGGAGGAAACGACGCAAGATGTGAGTACTATTCCCCCCCCCCCCCTCCCCTTTTCTCTCCATATCCCTGCAACTTGAGGAAACTGCGTCATATGCTAATGGTGTGTACAGAACGCACAACATCTGCGCACCCGCTGGAGATGCCGCGAGCATTGCCGATACGACAATGTCTGGTAGACTCGTCACCGGCACACTCGCTTCGGGCACGACACCTTTCTCCGACATTCCCCTCTCCATTCCCAAGGGCGTACTAAAAAGAGTCCCAAGTCCCATCCACGCCTCCGCCATGACGAGCATCACCCCCACGCAGATCGCGGCACCACCGCCGACGGCGGCAGCCTCAGAAGCAGGCTCCGAAGCAACCCTCGAGCGCGTCACCGCGCTGGAGAACCAAGTTTCCGGCCTCGAATCAAAAGTCATGGAGTTGCTCGTCAAGCTCGACGAAGTGAGCTCGTGCGCCAGCTCCAGCTCGACACCCCGACGGCAGGCGGTCGCCGGCGCTTCACCGACCACCAGCGACGGCCCGTTTGAGGATTTGCAGGCTAGACATCTCTCGATTGCGACGCTGCCGCCGCCCCTCAGTGTGATTACTGCGGCACGCCGTGCTACGAGGGAGTGGGTGGAAGGGCCGAAGACGCCGGAGCTGTCGTCGCCTATGGAAATTGCTGCTAGCGAGATAGTGAAAGAAGAGGCGATGGAATTACCGAAGTGGGAACATACGGTTGAGCATGCGGAGGCGATTGCTGCTCAGGATACCGTGAAAGAAGAGGCGATGGAATCACCGAAGCGGGAACGTGCGGTTGAGCATCACGGGGAGTATAAGCTGGTAGATTGCGGGGCCATGATGGCTGGATGATAATGCTGTTTGTTATGCGGAGCGAGACGCATGCTGAGGCTGAGGCGAACGCATTCTCGGTTCATGGTGTCGCGGGCCAGGGTGATATGTCTTGGGTGGTATTTTCCCCTTCTTTTGAAGTACCCCTTCTTCTGCGTGTACGAATTGTTGAGTTCGGATCTTCAATTTTAATAATCTTCCGGTCCTGCTGCTAAGGGCGGAATGTCGATATAATTGTGGTCCAATTTCCTCCTTCGCGCTACGTTGATACAAATAGCTTCATCATTTGATTTCAGCGTCCATTATTCTGTCAAAGCAGCCGAGTAATCAGGCTATCTGATACCAACCTCAGAAGCAATGACATGTACTGGCGGCGAATTCGATGTTTGGCTTTTCCCCCCCTCCAAACAAGACCGTAGCAGCACCTCTCAGTTACTTCGCTACGTCCAAGGAATTTTGAATGCTGGGCTGAAGGCACTGTTCGAGCTCTCAGTTAGGGAATCTTGGAAGTCTTGGCGTAACCCCTATTTGAAGACGGACCTCAGTAGCGGCAAACTCCAACATTCATTATTGAAGATTTTCCTTCGACGCTTCTTTAGCACTGCCACGGTCACGAAAGATGCATTCTTTTCGCTGTTTGCGTTACCTGAGCAGTCTTCTTCTCTGCTATACGGTTCGAGCATCAACTCTTTCGACAACCACCCTGTTCGTGCCTGTGGAGTACCCTCTAAACACCTTTTCGGCATCTGTTGCCGGCAATGTCAGTTTCACTTTCGTTCGTCAAACCCTTGTCAATTAAACTCACATGTCCCTAAACAGGACGCATCTGCGACTACTTTTGTGTTTGACTGCGCCAGTGAGACTTCCTGCAGACCGGTAACTGTCGTCCAAGGTCCTTCGACCGCCATCTTCACGGAAGCAGATCAGCCGTAAGCTCAATGATGCCTTGTTATCCGACCCGATAGCCGCTGATGATCCCAAATTCCAGTATAACAACAGTCTGGCAGTGCGACTTTACTCCGTCAATACCGACAGCAACCTGTCTCGTCACCTCGACATCTCCGGGTTACAAGTTTCCTGGCACAAGTACCTCGTTCTACCCGTCGGAGTTGCCAGATGCGTTTCCCACCTATCTAGTGGATATCACCGCAGGCTCTGTGACTGGAGCAGGAGCTTCAGAAAGTGGCTCACTGACGATGAGTACCGCGGCTATGTCGGCGTCGATGGCTGTGATTACTTCTGAGCTCCTTTCCCCCCCGTCTGGCGGCTCAAGCGGTGGCTCAGCGAACGCTATGAGCACTGCGGAATCGAGCACATCAGTTCTGACTACTACTGGAATATCAACATCGATGACTGGTATTCCTAGTCCAAGCACAGCCGTCGTGACCAGTGCCGGATCATCGGCAACGAAGTCAGCAGCGTCCTCGAGTATTACGGTTGTGGGGCCCCAGAAGACTGGCGCTGCAAGTATTAGAAGTCTAGCCGCAGGACTGACGGTGTTGATCTCGGCGCTGTTAGCATTCCTTGTTATGTGAATAGACTATCAGCGCGAGGGTGACGATCGCTCGGCTGGAGTGTCAAGAAGCTTTGATCTATTCAATGCCATTGAAAATGCATCTGTGGAGGAACCGCTCACTTGTCAATATTTGAGCTTTCAGGTCTTGTGCGCCAAACACTGGTAGACCCGAAGTTTGCATAACTTGTAATGCGTATGACTTGTGCGAGGGATGAGGCTTACTGGCGCGCTTCCTATAGGACTAGTGACCAAGACGTGCTTTCTTAGTGGGCGGTGAGACAGGTTCTTCGCTGCTCTTGTGCGAGTATTCTCGCACTATATTACTCCAGTCGTACACCAGATTTTGAGAAAATAAGTGTGCGTTTTTATTGTTATCTTGATTCAATGCTCTCAACTCCCGGATCTGGCGCCGTGCGTGGAGCTTTCTTAGAAGAGGCCGAATCTTCTGTGCCCTTATAATCATTTGCATGAAATTTGCGATTTCCTTGCTCGGAGCGGACAGATTCTGGAATCTGATTGCTTCAACATGAGGGAGGGACTGAAGATGTGAGGCGATGTCGTTCATCATGGAGGTTTCGATCTGCTGGCCGCTGAGGCGGAGACTGAGATTGAGGACAAGCTCGCCCTTTGTCTTGGCCTCTGGGGGCTTTCTGCTGGGTATAGGAGGACATAACCAGATCTCACTGTGATGGCCGCTAGAGAGATCGAACAACTGAGGCTCAGCATCTGGGTTCAAGTGGTAAACCTCCGTGTACAGCCTAGCAGTATCGAAGCCGCTCGGATTAGCTTTCAGCAGATTGCTGAGAGTCTCGGTGATAAGCTTAGTGAACCAGCCTGGAGCATTCGCGGCATTGTGTTCTGCTTCGGCAGCACTTTTGGTTAAGACTTCGATCTTTTGCTCTCCAATGTGCTCTCGTCTAGGGGTAGTGAAACCACTGGTAGTGTTGCAAGCATCAATCATGACAAGTAGATCGCAATCTGGGAGTCGTAGACAGGATCGCAGGTCTTCGAGCATCCCATCAACCACAACGTCCTCTTTGACCTTTCTGGACAAAGTACCATGTCAGCTCACGCTCGTCGCAGTCATTGTTAGGCTTTGCGGATAATGAACGTCTCTGACTAATCCTATGATCTCTTCCATGCCATTTTCCTGTTTTACGTAGCCATGCCCACCGTAGTAGATTATTGCTAGACTTTTGGGGTCGTCGTAAGCGTACGCGAAGTCCGCGGCTGCCTTAGCGAAGCTCGTCTGCCATTGTTTTGGCGGTATTTTGTACTGATGCGTCTCGAAGTTGAATTTGGTCATCAATATTCCCCTCAATGCGTCCACCTGTAGGCTTGTGAGACATCTGGTACGTAAGTAAGTTTTCATAGCTGCTTACATCTGTCAATCTGCGGTCAGACTCTGTTTGCCAGGTGAGGAACAACACTCCGACGCGCTCGTAGCCCTCCCGATTCCGTCTCGTTCCTACAATTGTCTTGTTTTATGTTTAATTGTGCTTGCTGAGACGATTCCTCGTTGGACGATACATCGCTAATGGCGTTGGGGAGGTTGTTGGCCCTTCGTTGATCTCCGGTCGGAACCTCGAGGCGCATGTTTGAAGCAGCTCCCACTCCTCCTTGCATGGTAGTCACTGTTGCAGAGCCATTGACTTGTGATTTAGATATAGATGGAGTCCGGGGACGACTGTCCGATTCAGAATCCGCGGCTTTCGATGAGTTAGGTAGTGCTCCAGAGCCTATCGGCTGTGGCTTTGAAGCAGAAGTAGGTGGCAGTGAAGGGGCATCTGAGAACAGCATCTTGAAGATCGGATTGCCACCAAAGCTTATCTCTGGTGAAAACTCCTTTTCCCACCACCACCATCTGCGGCTGATCACAGCCCGCGCTTCTTCACCAAATTGTCTTAGGATGTCGCAAATTATACCGCAATCTTCACTGTATTCGGAGAATTTCACCATGTCGGAATGGTTGCGGCTGATTGGCAAGTGGAAACGATCACCCTCCCATGAACGACCACTTCTGGCAGAGTGTCGATCGACCAGGACAGCAGGTCTACCGTTCATAGACCATTTTCCTGAGTCGCCTTCTTGCGCTGTGGGAGACATGTCAGTTTCGTAAAATGAATAGATCTGAGAATCTTGAAAATCAAAGGTGGCCCGAAACTTTTCGATGAGACCTTGCAGAAAGCCGCCGTCTTTACTTAATGTTGATAGGAAATGGAGGTTGGGTTGACCGCGAACCATTGCAAGCAAGGAACTAATATCCATTCCCTGATTGGGAACTCCAAAGAATAATATACCAAAAGTTGCCCTGAAATTACGTGAGTCTGCGGCACCGTCTGAAAACATTTGCACCATTGCCTCCTTGAGCACCAGCCCACCCAGAGAATGTGCCACAAATATCAAAGGCCGTTCGCGTGATATTGATCCCAATGCTACCTTGAGAGAAGCTCGAAATCTAGATCCAACGTCGCTCAGGTTTTGAAAGCTGTGGCTCCCTGCAAGTTTGGAGTTATAGCCATATATTAATACGCGAGCATTTGGCAGGTATTGGGGAAGTGCATCTCTCAACCACATGTAGGGACTATCGCGATCTTTCCATGAGCCAAAGGCATGGCTTCCTAACCCGGAGATGGCTACGCAGCTGCAGAACCTTAGCTTCTGATTGTCCAGAGCAACCGGTAAGCATACTCAAAAGCATCTTCGCTGTTGCCGACGGGATCGTGCAGTGGAGTGAACCCTTCGAAGTGCGTATCCACTAGTAACTGCTTCCCGGGGTCACCCTCCAAGCGCGCAACAGGTACAAGCCATTCAGTGCGGTCACTATCGAGCTTCCTCGGCTTCTGAGACAGCCGGAATGTAGCAACTTGTTCTTTCTTCCTGTCTGAGCTTGCCGCCAAAGAGTCGAGGCTGAGGACTTCAGCTTCTAACGAGTTGCATAGCAGGGTTCTCGCACCTTGGACGTCGAGTCCATGCGGTATACCTCGAGCGCGGAACGTAACTTTCCTGAAATCTTTACTGTTGCTGGGTGTCCGCGAAGAAAGCTTTTCCATGCCTTGGTATCAATCTTTAAGGCAGCGAACATGACTTCCCTAGGCAACAGTCTAGATCCCAACGAGGCAGCTGACGGGCTGTTTTTGATAGGGCTGAGAGACTCGGCAGAATTCCTCCGCTTTGGCCGAACTGAAGCTCCAGCCCATCTAGCCTGACCATTGCAACGAGGAATCAACCCTTCGACATACTGAGCATGTCAAGCAACCCCTGCGATGTGATCGCGTAAAACCCTCCGTCACATCAATGAACCAGCAGAACTCTCTGAGATTACACAATGCGCCCCTCCGATCCCCGCATCCGCAAAACCCTCAACCAGATCTCCCAAAACATCGAGTCCGCAAACTTCACGACTCAAGCCTCCCTCTTTACCTTTTCCGAAAACTACATCTCCCCTTGCCTTGCCTCTATAAGTACCTGCCTCGAAGCTTCCTGCCAGCCATGCTTTGCCGTGCGCGACGACCTCCGCCAGAAGCGCCAGCGCCAGTCTCAGCACGGCCGACGGGGCCGCGGGAGAGAGAATCTCGCTTTTGATTTTTACGACGATTGGGATCAGGATGAGAGTGAGTGGGGAAATGATGAGCTGGATCGGTTACTGAGCGGGGATGATACGGCACAACCGGGGAGGCATGGGGGGATGAGTTATGGGAGTCGGGGGGTTGGAAGGAGGAAAGGTGGAGAGGGGGAGGATGATGTTAATATGGTTCCAAAGAGTAGCATGTTTGGGTTCTTGGAGAGATTGCCGTGGAAGATTGGCGGGAGGGGGGTCCGGTATAAACCCAATGTTGCGAATTTGCAGGACAATGTTGGGAGGAGGGGTATGGAAGCGGAGCCGTTGATTGAGGAGCGGGGAGAGCGGGATGAGAGGGGCGAGAGAGGGGAGAGGGGACATACGAGGAGCAGGAGTGGGACGGTAGGGAGTAGGAGTACGACCAACTCGTTGAGTTCGAGGGGCGACCTATTCCCGAGCGATGATGAGGATGATGCCATTCCGCTAGATGACGAATTCGCGATGGCGTTAGAGCGACGGACTACAGGGACTACGTCTGATGACCACAGTGATGGGAGGAGAAAAGGGAAGAGACCGTCTGGGTCTAGAGCCTCGACGAAGACGGGTTCGTCAAGAGACACGAAGAGTGTGAAAAAGGAGAGGAGGGGGACGTCGGCTTCCAGTGGGAAAATCCGTCCTCTTATACAGACGGCAGAAGAGGATGTACCGTCCATAACGGATCTGAAGGACGAAGAGGAGCTTGTGCAGCGGCAAGAGGAGGCTGAGGTGGAGCAGAGACGGCATGCAGCTCAGAGATTGGCGCTCGAGCGTGGTTTGCGCAGCGCAGAAGACGAACCGGAGGTAAGTCTCTAGCTTAGTGTTGTCGAGAATACCTGACTGACCTACGCAGGATGTACCTGGTGGCGAAGATGTCAAAGAAGGCGCCATCGTTCATAACAGGGAGCTGCCGTCACCCGATCACGATTCACCACCTGAACATCCATCACCGAAAACGGAACCGCGGTCCCCAGTAAAAGATGACACTCCTGAGTCAAAGCCGCCAAATGAGCCAGATCACTGACTCAGATATACCTGATAGATCTTTTTTTTTGATTGTATGATATTGCGTTTCAGCGTTACGACAGCACAGCATTTGGCCGGGGGTTCATTCAGAAGAGGTCTGGCGCTTTGCTGCACCGTCCATGGCTTTTACATATATAGGACTCTTGGTAGTTGCTAATGTATACTATGAATACGTCTGCTCTTTGTGCCTTGAGTACTCGTACAACGACTTATTGGAGCGTGGACATTGAGCAGGGAGGAATCAAGTTGATCAAGAGTCCAGGGGTGAACTGAACAACGGTCTCTACGGTTGTTGAACATCTACGAGCTCTAATTCTGTTGCCATAAAATGTCTCAATCTGAGGCTTGGAGCATTGGACGCCACACTTGCGCCTTCTTAACGAAAGACTTCAGTGAGCAAGACATTGGATACGAGATACCCCATCGCTTGAACAGTAATGAGCTTCGTTAACGGAAGGCTCGAAAAGATATGCACGTGTTTGGTATGGTATTGCTCCATTGTATCTAACTACCTATGTATATAGTATGGTTGAGTGGGTATCGTGACGGGCATATCAGGAGCGCTCATTCAACAGTAACAAGCTGGCAAACCCGAAAATCGTATCATCCAGACATTTAGATCCACGCTATGCCTCCCAGAAAATCAGATGCTGCCTCCCAGTCAGTGACTCGCTATGCGCAGTGCCTACCCAGAACCTAAGAGACATGTGATGAGGAAACATAGATAAAACAGCCTTCGTGGCTAAGACGAAGGAGTGGGAAGCCTAGAGTGAAGGGCGGGTCAGATCATATTGCCATTGACGTTGACTTCGCACCCATCGGCCTTTTGCTGTCTCGCTTTGGCGAGCATAAGCTCACGCATCCAGTCAATACGCTCGTCGCGCGATTTGACGGCGAAATGGTGTGTTTTCGCAGTAACGGCGCCAAGAATGCCCTTTTTCTCGGCGGCGGGCACGAGTTGGAAGCTAAAAGCTGAAGAATCATTGCCATCTTTCTTCTTGCTGTTGAGCTTCAGAGACTTGAAAGCAGCGTTGAGCTTGTTTGACGCAAGCGAAGAACACGCGATGGCGTATTCATCAACGTCAATGTACTCCAGAGCATCCTTGACTTTCTCATCTCGATGCATAGCGAGACGAGTGCCATTGAGCCGGAAGTGGTTCTCGTGCCACTCATGACGAAGCATCTTAGTCTTGCGCTTCTTCATCCAGCCGGCATAATTGGCATCGCTGGCCGTTGGGGTTAATCCGCCTTGGCCATCAATGGGAGAAAGACAAGTCTCCCGCAAAGGTGCCATGACAAAGTTTGGCTGACGACGATGGGAGGTCGATCGCTCAATAGGATTGGCGGTCTGTGGGCGGGGAATGGGCGACAACGCCTGGCGGCGATCGATTGGTGAAAATTGTTGGCGAAACTGTTGTCGATGATCCGCTCGAGAATTCGAGCGTGCGATGGGTTCCCCACCAAATCGCATGCTCGGTGGTACGGAGCTTGAAGCGTCACGCTCGATGGGACCAAGAGGGATAGCTGTGACTGGGACGTCCATTGCGGAAGCCGGACTGCCAAGTCTGAAGATGTCAAAGTCGTTGTTATCGTTCTTCGTGTACAGAGCTGTGATTGGCGTGTGATTTGGTCGTAGAGGGACAGCAGTGCGATTGGGAGAAAGGGCGTCTTGTGGCTGGGTTGTTGGAATGGTTAGCTTAGGAAGCAGGCTTAGATTGCTGTGAGGTGCTTGTGTAGCTCCTGGTGGTGAAAGCGGCGGGAACATTTCATAGGGAGATGTTGGTGGTTCTTCGGCAGGCTCGTCTAGGTGCTGAAAGCAGAGGAACTGCCTGACATTCTCCTGGGGGTCCCGGGTTTGGACAATGCGAAGGCGATCCTCGTCGAGACGAAGAGCAGGTAAGCGGCCTGGCCCAAGTAGGTCGGAGGATGCGACGACCGAAGGTACTGCCTCGGATAATGGTCGCATATTGACTTCGATAGGAGCAGGATTGGCATCCTGGTACTGCTCCAATTCCATGGGAAATTCTTTTGCAAACCTTGCCATCTTGCGCTGGTACTTCTTATACTTCGAACAATTCTCCCCCTTCGAACAATGATGCGGTTCAGGGAGAAGTTGCTCAATGGCCACAATCGACGCGGATTCTCCAGGGGAAATGACATCGTCAGGTCTTACTGCCCTTCGAGCCCGCCTTCGTCCTGCCGTTGGCGATTTGGCATTATCCCCGTCTGGACTTGAAGGATTCGAGCAGTCATCGCGACGCTGTCGGATGGGCTGTTGTTGTGGTGCTGCCGACACATTGGGCGATACGGGTGAGTAGCATGGGTCATCTGCTGGAGTCGACGGCACGCTGAGACCGCCCCTCAGATTTCGTATAGCATCCCAGATCTGATGACGTTGGCCAAAAGACACAATTCCAAGCTCTTTGAGATCGCCAAACTGAAGATCCTTGAGAATTGCGCCGGAGATATCGTGCATGCGGAACTTTTGTACCAGCGATGGCTCCAGCCCAGTAGCGGTCATCCAACATGCAACCTGCTGGGGCGTCCATGCTTGCAGGGGCACATTGCTATCCGGAGCTTCCTCGATTTTCTGACGGCGTTCTGTCGCCAGTACAGGCTTGGGACCAGCCCTGAGGTCTTGTGGCGATACAGGAGACCAGTCAAGGTAGATGTTATGTTCCTGTGTTCTGGCGGAGTCTTGCGAAATTCGAAATAGATGCGGTCCAACAGGTCCCTCCACAGGTTTTGTTGGCCCTTCCTTCTCTTGCTGTAGCTGTAGCTGGAAATAGAATCCTCCTAAATCATTCGAAGCTGGTGTTTGCACCTCTTCAAAAGTCGAGACTGTTGTGTTACTTCGGTTGCCAAACTATGGATATATTAGACGGGCAGTGGCTAAGATGGCGTCGGGTACCCACCGATTCCTCGCTTCTGCGGCCCGAGTATTCCTCGAAATCACTTAAATCCTCTTCGAACTCGGTATCATACATCTCTGTAGCTTGAGAAAGTGGCCTAGGAGCTGATGGCTGAACGAATACGGACTGCACACTGCCTTTTTGGAACATCTCGACCTCCCCCCTCTGGTGCGCCATTGGCATGAACGCCTGATGTTGTTAGCAACTGCTCATTGAACGACGTCCGCTTTTCATCACTTACCATTGCGCAAATGCCTGCTTGGGACCAATTTTGGAAGGGCGACTTATGGGAGATGCAGTGCTAATTAAGCATGTAGATGTGTAGTGAGCATAGACGAATCGGTTCCTCCCTCGTGGATTACTCTAAGACGACGTCAAGAGTGCATATATGACGAAAAAGAGGAAAAAGAGAAGTCACTCAGGAATGGGCGCTTGGACATGGTTATATGTGAAGCTTCCCCCCATTGACTGGAGTAGGTCTGATGAAGGGTCTGCGTTTCACAATCCTATCTCACAGTCTAGAAGTACTAGTGGGGCAACGTTTTTTTCAGCCATCATGTCGGATCAACGTTGTAAGGCGCCATTTTGCGTTGCTAATCGTGAGCGCCGACTGTACTTTCGTACCTCGAGCCTTTGAGAGGTGTGAAAAGGAAGAGGGAGCTGCAGCGAAGGTCAAAGCTTAAAACTCGAGCCACAGGTGCTCCACCAATGACTGGCCATGTACCTGCTAGCCACATCACAAAGTCCTCATGTAACCGCCAGGAGAAAGAGAAGAACCCTACTAGTTATGGCTGCATCTCCCGTATTCGAGCCAATCGCAAGCAAGACTTTTCTGTTTAGCTTGGGTGCGAGCCTTTGGGAAGTACAGGCTCGGCTCGCAACGGGAAAAAAGGGTAACCATTATTCTTCTTCCTTTGGCCCTGAGAAATGTCGTCGCAGAATCCATCGTCGCGAAGTCAAAACCAGCATGACGATGAAGTTCTTCAATTCCGTGCCGCCAAAAGGCTTCACTTTGGAGTAATTATCTCGGCAGTACTTCTAGGAGAATATAGATAACTAATCAGGAGGAGAGGACGACTTTGACGCAAGGGACAATGCGCATTGTCCCTATTTGTCCCCGCATTTGCAGGATGGTGATATCGATGGCGTGCATGCTCCATCTTCCATGCTTTGGGCACGATAGAAAAACCACGCACATCCATCACCATATTCGGATACTGCAGCTCTACCAAGACTCTCATTGGATTCCCTCTCTACGGTCTACTCCAATACCCACCCTCCCTTACAATTTTATCTCCTCACATGACCAGAATCTCATGCGGGCCATCACTTTGGGATCCTCGTGTTCAGTCAATCAAAAAGGAGGTGAGGATGTCCTTCGTATGCGGCTTCCTCTTCGAGTAGAGCGGAGATTCTCGGGGGTCCACCACAATCTTGCCTTATGGGATGCCAAGTCACCTGAACTTCCCACTCCTACAAATACACACCAGCAGGTGCATTATTGTGACAGATTAGATATCATGAGCCGTTGGTCGGAAAGCTCGCTAAGGATTCGCCTAGGAAATCCCTTCCACAAGTAGCATTGAGTACACCGACAATTGCGTGAAGTGTGAAGTCCTCGGGACTCTGCGAAGAGCCACATGACAATACCAAATATGCGTCGCTGATACTTCCTCGTTCAAAGATTCGCCGACAACTCTATTGGACCCCACCACCAAACGGCGGCCGTTGTCAGCTCAGGCCTCAGGGACATTTTCTGCTAGCGTCGGAAATGAAGCAAAATAATCCCTGGACGGATCTGTTACAGCGCAGATCACACCTATTTTCTTCTTGATATGGCTATTAAGTATGATTTATTCTTAGCAAATATAGCCATTTCGACATGATTGTCTGGGAGATGAAAAAAGATCAAGTCGGCACTATCGGCTTAATTTACTCCCTATCTCAGACCTATCACGGAAGCTCACTCCCCCGCACCAGCTTTTTTTCTTTTCTTTCAAGCTTCCATTTTGGCGCTGGGGCGGCACGTTACTTAGTGTCAGCGCTAAAAGTTTCAACGTCTGCTGGCCTATTATGCTGCCAAGAAGGAAGGATACACCGGTGCTTTAACCTCCAAACAAGTCGAGCAGCGTCGCCAGTATCGTGCAGGTGCATGTGCATGGTTGGCCAACGCTCAATCTCGTGATCTTGCAATAATAATAAATTGCGAGGTTGGGGGTCCATAATCTGGAACATGGCGTCCGCGTTGTGGTCAATTCCAACCGATTCTTGCAGGCTCTCTTTTTGCTTTCTGAAGCCTGGAGGACTAGTGAATGCTTGCATTGGGCAAAGCTTTTTTCTCTGCAGGACGTTTGACAAAAAGAGCATATTCTTTTCCCATCTCCTATGAAGCGCATACGGGGAAGCAACGGAATAGATGTGACGACTATTGAATCACATGCAGTAGTTTCAAAACAGGAGCGGCGAGACTTGCAGTGAATCGATAACTCTGATTCCTTGAAAAAAAAAGCTTCCTCGACCCGCTCCGCTGCAGGCATCGGAGCTAAAGGTGGATATGCGTCAATCTAACCCAAAGTGGTGATTTACTGTGATTCACAGCTAGGATTCCGAGAGCTTTGGGCGCTTCGAAAGCAGCAAAAATAGCAAATTACCCCTCTTTTCCTGTGGAAGCTCTCAAGCTCCTTGGATCAATTTCAATCCATCATGCCAATCGCTGGCAAAGCTCCTCCATTGCTGTGCCTAGCTCTCTAGCCTCACTATCTGGCCGGCACTCTGGCTAGCTATCGCGGGGGGCCCTCCATCCAGAAAAGACACAATGTTCATTTTTAGAAACAGTGGCTTTCTACCCTTGAAGCCTTTCCCTACTTATTATCATGTCTACATATATTCCATCATGTCCGAGTCTTCACTTCAAGGATTCTTGCGGCAGACCGTGGAACTATTGTCCTCCCACACCATCATCACCATCATCATATCTTGGAGCCAGCTGGTCAGGCTCCTACCCTTTAATACTTACTCACGCCAATAGCATACCGGTCTTGCTCTGCGCCTTTGGACTCACCCCTCTTGACTTTACATCTACATCCATACTCTTCAGATCCCAATAGCTCGCTATACAATACCTCTTGAGGAGAAGATTACCAATGTCACCGAAAGCAGCAGGGCAAACTGCCAAGTCTGCGCAGATGGTTGCGCCCAAGCAGTCGCCCGCCAAGAGCAACGTAGCCAGCAAGATGCACCGAAGATCGCGCTCAGGTGTGTATACGTTGTCTCTGCCTTTCCGGTCAGTCGACTAACAGCCGACTTAGGTTGTTACACATGCCGTCTGCGAAGGAAAAAGTGCGACGAAGGCCAGAATTGTTGCAAAGCTTGCAGGAACCTGGGTCTCCAGTGCGAATACAAGCGACCACTATGGTGGAATGACAACAACCTGCGAAAGAAGCAGAAGGAGCATATCAAGTCGGTCATCAAGCGGACTAAAGTGTCGGAAAAAGCGGCACATTGCTCCATGGGTGCGGACACTCCTCCAGGATTATCATATTCTCTGCCAACGTCAGCGAGCTATTCAGGCAATCCGCATACACGAGCCCCATCCGTCGGCTCTCCGTACTCTCCCGGATTTGATTTCAGTCAGCAGCCCATTCATGACCAGTTCGACATGTACAACAATGTCCTCTCCCCTCCTTACGACGCGAATCCACATTACCAAGGTTTCATCCCACCGCCATACGAGGTTGACATCAAGACTGAGAGCCAAATGTACGTCAACGACGTTCCTACGCGGAAAGACTCTTCGACATCGAGCTTCAGCACATATCATCCACCGCCAGTCACGGCCGGAATGACACCTTTCCCGGAAGAGCATACCTGGGTACATGACGAAATTTACGGTGATGAGAATATATTTGGAGCCGAGGAGCAGTTGGATTTTGACTTTGGTTATGACACGCCACATGTTTCGCAGTCGGTACGGATCGATGTCGAAGATTCCGACAGGCCGCTGCTGGACCACTTTGTTGAGAACGTTCTGAGGCTGATCTTTCCGGTTCATGAGGTCAACCAGCACGGCTCAGCAAGATCGGACATCATATTGCGTGCTCTCGAGTCGAATAAGGCCTACCTGCATTGCGCTTTGAGCATTTCTGCAAGCCATCTCAAGTCGACTCAGCGAGTACAAAACGAGCAGCTCGAACTCGATATCATGAAGCACCGCGGCGCGTCCATCTATGAAATATGCGAGGCCTGCAAACGTAACACAGACGTTGACCATGAACAGATTCTAGAAGCAAGTTTGGGCATGATGTTTTTCCAGTGCACTGTTGGTAGACCAGCGGATGACTTGGCGGATATACCATGGCACCAGCATTTCCAGGCAGCTTCTGATTGTGTGAAAAGGCTCCATTTACAGCACAGTCTTGGACCTATCAACGGTAAAATCCCGCGTCCGCCATTCAACATGACCCTCACCTCATGGATCGACATTCTCGGCGCCACTATGTTAGGAATATGTCCACAATTTGCAGCCACATACCGGGAAAGAAATGAGGCAATCCTTACCTCCGGTTTGCGCGAGCTTATGGGCTGCGAGGACAGGGTTATGTACATTATCTCGGAGATTGCCTGCCTGGACTCGCTCAAAATTACTGGCCAACTTGATCACTTTCAGATCTGCTCGCTCGTTGCCTCGCTTGGAAACTGTTTGGACACCATAGAGCATTCGGAAATAGGGCGCGCAGAGTTTGAGCATGCCTCCACGCAAACCGGTGCCATTCGTCCAAGACAGCTTTCAAAGAACATCACGGCAATGTACCTGCTCGCTGCGCGCATCTACGTCTGTTCATTAGTCCCCGAATCTTCGAGAAACAGTGATTCCATGCAGGGTCTCGTGGCCAGACTAACAGGAGTATTGGAGTTCATCCCAACAGGACCCGACGGGTTCGATCGCTCCCTCGTTTGGCCACTCCTGATAGGTGGATCCATGAGCACCCCCAGCTCGTCATTCCGCTTTGCCTTTGCCGACCGGATCGCAAGCCTCGGTGAGCATGCAGAGTTTGGGAGCTTTGGCCGAATGGCGCGTCTGCTTCAGGAAGTATGGCGCCAAGCGGATGATGCAGGAGAAAGACAGAATGTCCACTGGCGGGACGTGATGCAGCAGAAGGGCTGGGATTACCTGTTAATATGATAGAGGGACCTTGATGGTTGAATCTATCGACAGGGAATCATATTTCCCAATAATGAACTGCGCATCCTGGTCTGTCTTTCAGTACTCCGTGCAAGAGTAAGGGCAAACGAAGGTTGATGAACGAGACAATACATGGGCTGGCTGGGATGAAGGATGCTGGAAAGACTCCATTGATGGGTCGCTGGTCATTTTCTAAACGATACCCCCAATCTTTTGTGAAAGCTTGGTGGCCATCTTCATGCAGGGCGTTTGTGGACTGGGCTGGATAGATGGGATCTGGGATTCTGGGCAAACCCGGAGGTTGAGGTCCACTCCCTCTTAGACGATCTGTGCTATGGATTGATGATCTTAGCATGATGGGATTCTTTCGGTTCCGCGCAATGCGGAAACCTGTTGTCGGCCAAATTTTGGAAATGGAGGCATGTACAGACAGGTCACTTTGAAGGTGTGGATGATTGAAATGATCCATAGAAAGCCCATTAGGCCCAAAAACACCTAGAAACATACCATTCCTTTCCCAATACCCACTATGCCCTGAGTCTTAGAGGAATATATACCGAGCTTGAAGTAATAGATATTCAGAATTGTACCTAAACGTCAGTGGTCAAGCGGTTCTTGGCATTTCGCTATCAAAGGGTTAAGGTAACGGGCTTCTCCGACTTCCACTTTGCACTAATTTCGACGCCGGTTTGCCACCTTAACCTCCATAGTGGGTTCAAATAAAGCCTGCGAGTAACTGTCTGTACAGATGCATGAATTCCTGCTGTCGTCCTCCTTCGAAGCGCGAGAAAAGCCGCAATGGCCACCATGAAGCGAAGCAAGGAGCCTGATGGCGAAGAACGAAACCCAGGAGTCACAAGCATGGCTGGATACTACAGCAAGGTTGATGCTATCAGAGAGAAAGAATTTCCCATGCTTCAAGGTAGGTTCATAGATTTACACGCACTTGGAGCGAGAGACTCACGTATCCTGCAGGAGCAACCTATCTTGACCACGCAGGCACAGCATTGTGCCCAAAATCTCTCATGGATGGATTCTCCAATGACATGATGTCTAGCCTACTCGGAAACCCTCACTCGGCTTCATCGTCCTCCCAGCTATCGACTCGTCGTGTAGAAGATGTACGATTACGCGTACTACGGTATTTCAACGCAGACCCTGACCATTTCGACCTCATATTCGTTGCAAATGCTACCGCGGGGATCAAGTTAGTGATGGAAAGTTTTCGAGAACAAGAGCATAATTTCTGGTACGGCTACCACAAAGACGCTCATACGAGCTTGGTAGGGGTTCGAGAAGCTGCGAAGGATACACACCACTGCTTTGGGTCTGATGACGAGGTTAAGGAATGGCTTGATAAGGATACTAATGCACTGCCCGGAGACAACAGACTCGGCCTGTTCGCATACCCTGCTCAATCGAATATGAACGGTAGACGATTACCTTTATCTTGGACAAGCCAGCTCAGATCGTCCAAGCTTGGAACGCGTGTATATAGCCTTCTCGACGCCGCTGCTATGGTCTCCACATCTCCTCTTAACCTCGGTGATCCTTCCAAGGCGCCTGATTTTACGGTCCTGAGCTTCTACAAGATCTTTGGCTTTCCAGACTTGGGAACGCTGATCGTGCGGAATGAATCTGCATCTGTGCTGCAACGACGTAGCTACTTTGGCGGAGGTACGGTGGAAACGGTACTTTGCGGGAAAGAGAATTGGCATATTAAAAAGCATGGCTGTCTGCACGAGCAATTGGAGGATGGCACGTTGCCTGTACATAGCATTATTGCTCTCGACAGCGCTTTAAATGTTCATGAAAGGCTATTTGGGTCTCCCGAGCGTGTTGCGTTGCATACTGGGTTTCTGGCCGAACTATTATACAACAAGCTCGCTGCTCTACGGCACCGGAATGGTTCCAAGGTCTGCCAAATCTACCGAGACCCTTCATCGTCCTACCTCGATAACAGGACTCAAGGGCCTATTATAGCCTTCAACCTTCGTGATGGGAAGGGGAACTGGGTCAGTAATACGGAGGTCGAGAAACTTGCAAATATTCGAAACATTCAACTCCGAAGCGGAGGTCTCTGCAACCCTGGAGGAATTGTTTCGGCCCTAGATCTGGCACCTTGGGAGGTGAAGCGCAACTTCTCTGCCGGCCATCGCTGCGGGAATGAGGTCGATATTGTTGGTGGAAAGCCGACGGGGATGCTTAGGGTCAGTCTTGGTGCTATGAGCAACATGCAGGACCTGAGAACTTTCGTTGAGTTCCTCGAAGAATTCTTCGTTGATCACAAAGAAGTGCCACGGCGAGCCAATGCGTCTCCAGCTCTGGGCCGCGATTTATACGTTGAGACCCTTACCATCTATCCCATCAAGAGTTGCGGGGGCTGGGCAATACCACCGGGTGTTCTGTGGGATATCAGGGCAGAAGGATTGGCGTGGGACCGGGAATGGTGTTTGGTGCATCAAGGCACTCGAACAGCGTTGAGCCAGAAGAAGTTCCCTAGGATGGCATTACTCAAGCCAAGTCTCGATTTAGACAACGGACTTCTACGTGTGCGGAGTAATGGACCAGTACCTCCCTCTTTGCACAACGAGATTTCGGTACCTCTTTCTGCCGATCCTAGTGTCTTTCAAACTTGTGATGTTGGACTGTCGATGCCTACTTCGCAGGTTTGCGGCGAGAATATCATCGCACACACTTATGCGTCAGAGCAGATTGCCGACTTCTTCACAACCCTGATCGGAGCACCTTGTACCCTAGCAAGGTTCCCGGCTGCCGTGGCAAGCCTTTCGACGAGGCACTCGAAGCCGCACCTGAACGCTCCGGGCAATGTTAGATCTTCCTCTCAACCGTCCCAAACTCCGCAGAGACCAATCTTACTATCAAACGAGAGTCCTATCCTCACCATATCTCGCTCCAGCCTCAATCGACTCAATGAGCAGATCAAACTTAAGAATGGAAAAGCTGCCCGTGCCTCGGTCTTCCGTGCTAATATCATCGTTGCTGAAGATCCCTCGTCTGACCCTGGCTCGGAGGAGCCGTACGTCGAGGACAATTGGCGCTCTTTACGCATTGGTCACGATGTCACCCTTGATGTGTTGGGAGGCTGTCGCAGATGCCAAATGGTATGCGTAGATCAGCATAGTGCAGAGAGGAATGAAGAACCCTTTGTTACGCTAGCCAAGACGAGGAGAAAGAATGGGAAGGTTTTCTTTGGGGTACACACTGCGCTGACTGAAACAGAGAAAGGACAGCTGGCCAGGATCAAGCTCGGTGACAGAGTTTACGCTACTGCATGATTGTCTCCATTGTCTGACTCCGTACTACATGACAAGCACTACAATGCAGTGCGCCATGCTCGGCTCATTCGTGCATCAAGCCGCACGATGAAGTTTCTACAATGTTACTCGTAAGACCTAATCACAAGAACATTTTAGTGTGCTATGGTACTCCGCTCCGAGACCAATGACCCCGACTGCCTTGGTGAAGCATCTTTGTCCGTTGATTCTCCTAAGCCTGTCATACCAACAAGAGATAGATAGGCAGTACGTTTTACCGCCTGTTCGACCAGCGCGCATTGTTATCTCGTCCGCGGCTTAGATCTCAACCCAAGTTTCCGAATTACATGAGACATAACAGATCTGTTCTATGCTGAGCTTGAGCCGGTCTGTACGGACGAAGGTA
The DNA here is from genome assembly GCA_033085395.1 of Xanthoparmelia taractica. Classification (NCBI taxonomy): domain Eukaryota; kingdom Fungi; phylum Ascomycota; class Lecanoromycetes; order Lecanorales; family Parmeliaceae; genus Xanthoparmelia; species Xanthoparmelia taractica. The sequence continues at coordinate 22,611 of JANQBS010000184.1, forward strand.
CGAGAAGGTGTACTGCAACGGGCCTACCGCGTTGGTCGGTATACGGACAATTCTCGGCCTCGTGACTACCATGCAAGGCGAATACTCCTACCTATCGATGTCGCCGAACACCTGAAATACATGTATCAAATCCGTTGGACGACTCTATAATGTAGGCTGGGAATCAAATCTTAGTTGACAATGCAGGTGGAGGGTAGTACCAACCGGACACTGTGGACGAAAGTCTTTTTGGAAAACAGGGAGAGGACTTCAAGAGGGGTTCGTTGGATAACCTTGAAGAAGAGTGGCTATGGGTATTAGGCGGGAGAGGGTAATGGGTAAAGCTGCTCGGCAAGAGACGTTCTTGAGGTAGGCGCGCATAACCGAGGATATATCTCGCATGTCTGAGGATCTAAAACGTCATGACGCTTGTAGGGCATTTGGTATCCATCGGTGTAACGACGAAGTTCAGACCTTTACGACTCGTGACTGAACTGGCTTTATTTCCTTGGACGAAAGTCTGAACACCTTGACGTACTAGAAGCACTACTTTGTCCCAGTTGCAAGCCATGTTCTTCCATCTCATACTATCGGTCCTAGGTTCGAACATCGTTCTCGCTGCAAGTCTACCGCAGCGTTCAGAGCGCATCGGCAGTTTGGAAACAGCGCCCATATCATCGTCGAACTTGCTGTCCCCTGCAATCCTAGCACCATCAAGCAGCAATAACACCTCATCTGGGAACATGCTGAAAGTCGGATGCGATTCAAACAGATTCGGTAAGAATCTGAAAGTCAACAGTTGCCGCAATGTCTTCCGATACTTGCGCAAGGACGAGAAGCAGCTCACATTTGCCGACCGTGACAGCGGGGTGCCGTTTGACGTTCCGCTCCCTTTAAGAACCTACAGCAGTGAGAAACCCCCATAGATGCTTCTCCTTCGTGGATCGGATGCCCCGCTACTTTGCCTGCAAGTACGGTCGATCTCACACTGACGCATCAACAACAGACGACGGCTTATGCTTCGTCCAGTCAGTCCTGAAGGATGGCGCCATATCTGGGCGTGCGAGCTCGAGTGAGATGGGTCACGCTGCCTTTACGGTGCTTCAGGCATGCGTGATCGAAAGAGGGATGGGAGGTATGGCATGGGACATAGGTGAGGGTCCAAAATTCAGGCAATCACGGGGCTTGCAACCCAAAGCCCATAACCCTTGGAAGTGCAATTGGATTGCGAGCATAGAAAATCTGAGTCTGGATTCATTGGCTCTGAAATGTTAAAATGTGTTTATTTTAGGCGGCGATAACAAGGTCAACGTTGCAATCTCCGACTACAAACCCAACGTCAAATGCGACTCGTCCTCGACCCCCGGACCCGCGTGGCAGTCATGCACTGCCGTATTCCTCGGCATGAGAGCGAGTACGCAGATTAGGGTATTTGGATCTCCTGGAGAACCGAACGTTGACGTGGTATTGCCCCGTAGGCTGGTAGGAGGTGAGGAGGCATAACCTGCATATACACTGGCTGAAGAACAGCACGACTAACATCCTCTTCTCCTTGTTCTTTATTAGCCGGTGGGAATTGTCAGTTAGGGATTTACATTGATGGTCCCGCGACTATTGGGACCTGGTACGAGATTTGGGAAGCGGCGACGGCCATAGCTATGATGTGCGTTAGAAGTAAGAATAAGGGGGGGAAAGCGAAGGGCCTTGGTATATATATCCTACTCTGAACAGTCTCTCCTGATTTCTCAGATTATGCTGACGAGTGCTCTCAAGGCCTAGCCGAGAACCTCCGTGTCGAGCTATCGGAACGGGCGCCCGACCCTGATGATATGGAGGTTGCAAATGTGTCCACGGTATCGTTGGCAGGTGCTGGCATCGCTCTGCAAGATTTCGACGCCGTGTCTCCACAGGCCGGGTTTGATCAGATCTCGCCATTTGAACCGTTGACGGGAGATTTGCAAGACAACGGCTCTGTGTTGACTCTGCCCGGTGACTCGGACGAATAAGAACAATGGTGTAACTAGGGCGTGGGTATTGGATAGCGTATTGTTAGTCTCCAGCACAATGCATTACAGACTTTTAGCCCTGTGGCTCTATAAAGGGCCTCGTTTCTTTCTTTCTTTCTTTCTTTCCTTCCCCACATACATACTCCCCTTCTTACCCCAGCTTTCCCACCAACCCGACTAATAATTTCAACCCTGCACCCCTCTCTTACATTCCACCTCACCGCAAGCACATCACCGGTGAAAGAGACATACTTACCTCAACCAACCCCCAATAAACCAAACAACCAACCCCCGTGCGTCTATCCCAAACCCGATCCAACCAATTCATCCTACTTCTATTTCTACCTCTAACCGCCCGCCACCAAAACCCGTCCGGCGTCCGCCAACGCCTCATGCAGATGCAGATATCTGCAGGTGAAAATTGTGCGTTTCTGTCCGTTTCGCACCACCACGGATGTTGGTGAGTATGTAAGTATGTATGTATGTATGTATGTATGTATGTATGTATGTAAGCGAATAAGTGAGCAAGGTGAGTAAAGTAAGTGCCTACGTCCGCTTAGGTAGAGAGAGAGTGTACGCGTTCCTTTTCTGCAAGTAACGCTACTCCCCTCTTCTCTACCGTGCCTACGTACGTACCTACAGCTTCCAATGTATGCAAAGGAGCAACGTACGTAGTATGTAGCCAGCCAGCCAGCCCCCCGCCGCCTCGGCGCTTACAATTCCAGCTCACAAGCCCCGCTGAACAAACGAATGCATGGATGACTGGCGTTTTAGCGTGTTTTATTCTTTTGCGACAATTTCATGTACGTACGTTATACTTCGAAGTACTGCGTACGTCTGACATGACACCTATTAGGGATAAGGGTAGGGTACATGCTTTAGCGCCCCTACTTTATTAGCGTGGGCGGCTACAGGTAGGGCGCGGTCGGTACGGTTACCAATGGGGCGGATGTGGAGGCCTTGCTGCTTTTAGGTGAGGGGGGGGCTTTGGTGGGGTTGGTGGGGTTGATTGGAATGGAGAGGATGGAGAAAGGGGGGAGGGGAGGGTTGCATCATGCGAGATGTGACATGTGAAATGTGAGATGTGAGATGTGAGATGCAGATGAGGAGTTGGGGTGAGTTGATAGGTTGTCTTTGTTATTGTTATTGTTGTTGTTTTTGGTAGAGGGGAAGGAAAAGGGTTGGGGGGGGGAGGGGAGAGAAAAAGGCGGGTGTAGACATGGTGAGGAAAACAGTAGCAGGAATTGATTCATGCAAGCAAACAAAACAGTGGTATCTCGGCGCAGAACATTGTTGACTGTGCCTTGCCCAGCGTTCACCCCCCCGCTCGTGCCCTGTGCAAGCTCCCATGCGCCAGTCAGATTAAAAGGCAAATAAAAGTAAAAAGTCTGGCAAAAGTCCCTCTCTGCGTTGTCAAGTCCGACGCCCTTCCAAATTTTTCGTCACGTCGTTTGCCTCCCATGTCGCGTAGGTAGAGTGGTAATAATGCATTCCTTGCAAGCAGCGCGCGAGGTCATCCTGACGCAACATTAGGTCGTGAAGAGTATTCGAAGTGGTCTAGTGTACTGATGGTGGATATGCGTACGTATCGCATACGCGGTAATGATAGAGTTGGGCGTATACAGAGTGGAGGTGCGAGCTTTACTCCAACCGCCTCTTCTTTCCCTTTGGCGCCGGATCGAGCGGCGTAATTGGCGTCCTCGTGTATGTCACCGTCTTCGTAATCACCTGCCTCACGCTGACCGGCTTGTGTGTGCACGACCTGGGCCCTTCAAAGGACTTCGACTTCCCGTCGGCCCAGTCCGCAGGTGAGAACGGAGAGCGGTGAGCGCTACTGAATGCGCTGCTCTTCGGCGAATCTGTAACGGGAGACCAGGCTGGTGACTGTGGGATTCGCAGTTTGCGTAGGAGCGTGGGTGTGCGTGCTGAATTTGGAGGGCGCATGAAAGGCGAGGGGGGAACCATGGGTGCAGCGTCTGCTTTGCAGCTGTCATGGCCGCTGCAGTGACAGCTGTTGGCACTGGAGGGTTGGGTGATGGGTGTGGATTTGCCGGAGAGGCGGTCGAAGATTGGAGATCTGCCTGTGGAAGGGGTAGAGACGGCGGGGGAGAGGGTTCTGAGGAATTCGGTGTAGGCTTGTGGTGGTGTGATGGGTGTCTTCATGTCCTCGTCTTCTTGCTTGATGATCTCCAGCCGGCCAGGCAACGGGCTCCTTGGTAGCTCGGACGGTAGACTTGCAGTCTTGGGTGTCTTGAGAGCGGGCAAGGCTGGCTTTGGGGATTTGGGCGTGTCGGCGGTAGGAGAGGTGGTACTGATGGTAGGAGGTATGGGCTTGGGCGAGGATGGAGCCATGATGGCCGTCGAATTGGACAGACCGTCTTTGTCAAATGAATGACGCGTTGACGCGATCAGACGGCGATGCCTACGACAGGCAGTTGAGTGAGCCGTGACCGCAGCGAAAGAAAAGAGAGGCTCCGGGGAATGAGGGGGTTATATGACAGGAGGATTGAGGAGAGGAGTAGAGAAGGGAGCAAGATACCTTGATTTGTTAACGGGCTAGTAAGCAAGGCCAGCGCGGTGAGAAATTATTGAGTGGTGCTGCTTAGCTGGTTCAAGGCGGGCGGTTACAGAATGCTTTTCGCGCCAAGACTTCTCTTTTGCTTTTTTCTCAAAAAAATAATAACAATAAATCCTTTACAACAGCGTTGCATATGATGCACCTCGATGCAATATTAGAAGCAATCTAACTGGTTAGGGTTTAGTCAGCCGGGATCTCCGCTGGGTTGAATCCGGAAAAAGAGTCGAAGCCACGAGGAGAACTGGGACGAGACAAGGTCGACAAGGGTATGGCCCGTATGGGAAACAGCCGAGTGGTGATTGATTGACTGTGGAAGCGCCGTGATGAACCTATGATTGGGCACAACACCTGCTAGTCTGACGACTTGCTGTGATTCGTGCCCTGTCCGTGCAGCTGATTAAGGGATCCTGCGGCCTTTGATTCGACCACAATGGCCCTAGAAGTCTGCCGTCAGTATCACAGTGATCACAATGGTCACAGTGCCCATGGGGATCAACATGGGGTGAAACAGGGGAAGTTTATTCTTACTGATGCTGATGGGAAATATGACCCAAAAGTAGCACAGCTTCGTGTCACAAGGGCCGACACAGAGAGAGAAAGAGAAAGGCGACGGAACGGAGTGTTCCCCGGATCAAGGGAGTAAGAGCGCTAAAAGATGTGATGGCTACCCCAAGTAGCCTAGGCGATCCCAACGACCAGGTAGAATCTCGATGTCACTCTAACCTCCCTGGAATGAGGGCTGTCTTTATAGATTGAGAATCTGTATAGCCAGCCGCCCAAGGCATCTCTATCTTGAGCCTGAAAGCGCGCGAGAACTGCTACCAATCTTGTATCAAGACTTTTTCACGACTCGTTACGAATAGGCTTGTATTCTTCCATCGCGAGCTCTCAGCTTGAGCGCCGAGGGGTGCGGCGTCAAAGGTCTGCGTGAAGTGACCTCAGCGGCTCTTTTCTTGTCTCAGGGCACATGACTGGCTGGGAAGTCATTATATAATCCTGCGACGACTGGTCAACTTGAGCCGTCTCACTAAGATAACACAACATCCCGCACGCAGGCATCCACCTCATTTGGCTGTTGCTGGAGTTTAAATAACCCTCCAATCCTGTCTACAGCCAATCCCGTCTTACTCCTGGACCCGACCAGATGGATGTTGACATTCTCAGACAGGCCGGATTGATATGTAGCAACATGAATGGCTCAGAATCGTAGCTCTCCCGATTTAGTGCCTCTGAAGCCGCTGACTGAGATCCTCGAGCCACGTGTCTGTCAGAACTTTATACCTTCCTTCCATCCATCCTATGAATGCTTTTTGGCGTACATAATTCGCAGCCCAGACTGTCTCTTAGATTCAGCAGATGAGTGGCGCGTAAGAATTTATGGGAATATGGTGACATGACAGGATAAGGCCCCTTTCCCCGCCATCTCGGGCATACTGAATAATGGGTACACATGTTCAACCTATCAATGCTTGTTGCCATAAACAAGATGAGTCTGTCACTCCATTCAAGCACTGCAGAATATCCCTAGATCAGATGCAGAGCAGAGACTTGATCCTATCACCCAGAGTGAGGACCTCTCTACGGGTAGTGAAGGGGATGTACATATGCCTGGTCTTAAAGAACTTGTGCAAGGCAGCTGCTTGAATTGATTCTCACATTTTCCAGAGATCGTGTGTTAAGTAAAGAGGAGCTGTAAGATGGCGGGTCGCTCGAATGGGAGGTCGTTGTCTACCTAACAGCTGTTGGTTTCTGCGTTGTGGTCATTGATGATTTGAAAGTGTAAGATACTTGGGATTGAAGACGTGCACGATTAGAAGCTGTAGAGTCAATATTCGATCTCACAATGCGGGTGAACGACCAAGTCTACAGGGTTTATTGCGTTTATTATCAGAACGTTACTTCAAGTATGCCGGACAAGTGATGAGAATGCCGAACGGACGCACAATAGAGACTCTCCAAGCGCCGAGAGGCCAAGTGGTCCGGAAACCCTCAGACAAAAGGTTGAAGAGCGAGCATACCGAAATAGAAGCCAGAGTCCTATACCTCAAGGAAATGAACCAGCTGCATCGCTCATAGAGATAATCAATGATCCAAAGGCGTTAGATTCCAAGGGGGCATAAGAAAGATTTGTCCGGATCCAGTATTCCGGTGTAGCTCTGCTATTCCTGTGCACACGGTGCTAGAGAAGCGAAAAGAAAAGGAAACGCTAGCAAGGCTGTACCCTTGCTGAATCCGTACTTTCAACGAAGTGAAAGCCGTCCGAATACAGGTGCTTGCTATGTTGTTACCTGCCAGGTGGAAGTGACCGGTCTTTTCAATGTCCGATGTGCGGCATATCCTAGGCCAGCTGGAGGCTGAGCGGAGCTCTCGCCAAGAGCTCGTGGTCCTTCATAACCTTCCTTGTAGACTCCGATCACCTTGAGTATCTGGGCATGCTTTTCCGCTGCTGGATGAGCACTTCTGTGTCTTTGTAGAGCCTATCCAAATACTCCATTGTAGTAGCATCCTTGAGCATTCTTCCAACTTGGATACCAGCGGAAATTAATTGGAGAACATGACGGTCATCCTTTAATGGTCTCGACTGAGGCTTGGTGGAGTGACGCATCTCTACGGAATTGTCAAGCAATGTTGTGAGCTCCTTGATCTGACCATCGTAGATTGCCTTCGAAGGTATACGACGCTTGGTGGCCAGCCTCTTTAACAGGTACACCCACTCAGTCCAAGCCCTATCCGTGGCAACCCGGACCATGGGCTTTCCAGCTTCCAATGGAATCGGAAATTGGTACATTGCAATGAAATCAAAAGCGCATTGGGAAAGACGTCTGTTCACGCGTGACAGGGTATCGTTCTGTTCTTGATGATCTAGGCTGACTGGCTCGAAATCCAGGTCTCGCTCCCGGGCCTGTTGGACTTGGATCTTGGGTAAATGCTGAACCTGGCCTTCCGCGAATTCATCTCGACCTCCACGGAATCTTCTTGGTGCTCTCTCATATCCTTTGGGCTCAGGCAATACAGCAGCTTCCCTTGAAGCAACACGTTCATCCAGGTACTCAACCCGATCCTGTGGAATCGTATACTCCGTCTCCCATGGATGATTGCCTACCGACGATGGTGGTCTTTGGTTTAAATCCTGGTGACTCATGCGACGTGTCAATCCTGGAGGAGACCTCACTGGACTGAATCCGATCCCGCCTTCTGAGTGCGAATAGGGATGTTGAAACGAGGTTGGAATCCTTGAGAGTTGTGGCACTGCCTGGCTGGAATGTTCAAGCCGATCTGGAGGCTCATATGACCCAGGCCTTCTCGTGGGAGGCGGCATAACCAGAACGCGGTTCTTGTCCATAACTTCATCTCGGTATGCAGGATTGACTTGTTGCAAAGGCCCAACGGTTTTGGGGTCAAGGCTAGCACGCTCCTCAGAAAATCCGTAGAGTGAGCTTGGGGGGGCCGTGCTGTATGCGTCGGTGTATACAGTGCGAGAGGCGAACGGCGCAATGCAATGATCATCGGGATACGGTATATGAGTACTTCAAGACCATTAGCTAATTCCCTAGCATCGTTCCAATGACTTGACGGCCCTTCACCTTCGGGCAGAGGCTTCCTGTGGATGGCGAGAAGGGGCAAGGTCTTCTCTATCATGTCCTGGTCTCACCCATTGGTCCGAATAATAGCCTTCCCGGTGGGACATGTTGAGAGGCTCTGAGCTATCAGTATAGAACCAGTACTAGCATCGACAAGACAACAGTATTGCAAAGGGTCGAAGGCATAGCCAAAGGCGCAAGGAGAACTCCCTCGAAGACATACTGTTTCTCGCAACGCTAGAACACGACTAGAAGTCAGCTAGTAGGTCACAGCTGGAGAACCATCATCCTTTCGGCACGCCGGGCTCGCTCATGGCGACTGCAGATCTCAACGCCCGAACAAGCAAATAGCGAGTACTGCTTCTGGGAGATTTATCAAGGATCCAGGGATTGAGCTCGAAGATGCAACCCTTGCTCAAGACGATCTGTTGAGGCAAGGCTTCCAGTACGATGAGTTGGCGCCTAAGAGGTCGTCCGGTGAGGGCAATCCACGGTCAAATGGCGGTATGCATCTTCGTGGTGTGGTCCAGTCAGCTGGCTGGACACGCAGAAGAAAAAAATTCAAAGCCTAACGATGACGGGCATTTTCTCGTCCAATACCGTGAATGCACTTGATGGCTGCTCCGATAGGGTGGCGAAAGTACCGTGAAACAGGCACGTAACACGTTTGAGGATCAAGCCCCCAAAAAACTCTTACCTAGAGTGTGAAGATAGAACATCGCCTTTCACCGTGCAAGTGACTCAAAAAACGAAGAACGGCAATAAAGGGATCCGGGGGTTGGGTACCTATGAGGCGGATGATGGACGAATGGCGAGGCCTGTTGGAGTCTAGAGACTGAGGAGACAAACCCCCGATCCTTGTGATTGCGTACCAAACCTGCTTCCTTCTTCGTCAAACGACGAATACTTGTGGAGAAAATGGAGATGCCAGTGTGAGAAAGCATATGCATTGTGGGTTTGGAGTGAGCGCGACAACTTTAGTGGGCCATTTGTGTCGCTTCGATTGTGTGCGCGTTCGTTGTCAGTGCAGAAACCAGTCCTGGATTTGGACACCGCAGCCAACATCAGGCAGCATGTGCATCGATCTTGAGACGCCGAACCGCTTAAGCAGGAAGGCTCATGCATCCTGATCACTGGCTAGAACGTCTGTTGAGTTCAAGGCTTTTGGGGAGGAGGAAGTGCACGGTATACGCCGGAGGCAGTAGAGTGGCGAACGGCTGAGCGCCTTGCGCCCCCAAGAGAGGGAGAGATGGTGAGAGTTGTTCTGTCGTTGTCGTCTGTATGCCCAATGATCTGCTGCTGGAGTTTCCTGTTGTGAATCTAGCATATCAGCGCCGTTGAAGACTAGAGGTTCTGGGATGTGCCCTTGCATGGAGAAAAGGTTGAATGAAGGATTGTGCAGCAGTTGCTGCCCAAAGTTTGCAGATCTCTATTTTTCGCTTCGACTAAAGGATTACGAGGCACATATTTTCTTTTCTCTTGGAACGACCTTATCAACGTTGTGTCAAAAAGTTAAGCAGATTATCGGAGATATATCGATATTTACTTTATAACTTCAGCCACCAGTCAGCTCTTGAACTGGTGCTCTTCTCTCCCCACTAGTTCACCGAGTCAAGATGTCATAGCCGCACTCTTCTTGACCCCGTTCAAAGGCTACAGAGAAAAAACTCTGCATCGCCATGTAATGGAATAGGATGCCGCCTAACACCGCCAAATGCCATATGTTGTGACTGCCTCCAGCATAATCAAACCACCCATGCAACCATCGCTCCGGCACCTGCCCATGGATTAACTCAGGGACCGTTCTGGGGTTCGGGTTACTAACTTGACCTGCGTAAATGAGGGCCCCGACAAGATACACGGTGATGGACTTTCCAATAGGCGCATAAAACGCCCACGCCCATCCTGGACTCCTAGTCCAGCTCAATTGAAATATTGGGGCAAAGCCAGTAGCGGCAAGCGAAACATAGAAAAGGACCCGAAACCAGTTCATGTCGGCGCGATTGAATGTTGGATGCCAGGGTAGAATAACGCCCCCTACACCAAGAGTGGCGGTCGTGGTGATGTAGATCCAGCGACTGACGGGTTCACAGTAGAAAGCAGTGTACTCAGTCGTCATAATCGACGCAGCGATCAGTAGTGAAATGCCGGTGTAATCGACGCAAGCAAAGCGTTCCATGAGGGTCTGTTCTGAGATGCTACTCATTGTATGCCACATACATGAGCAGACCAAGCATTTGCAAGCGGCGAAGAAGAAGGCCGCAGCAAAGAAGACGTCCGTCTTGGAGGAATGAGAGAAATTGACCGAGGAAGGGTAGAAGTAGAAGGCAATAGATAGCACGATGACCAGGCCGATGGCATGAGACCAGATGTTCACCGTCTCGTTGGAGAAGTTGAAAGCCGACTTGATGCAGTCGATCTTGTTTTCGGAGAACCGATAGCCCCTGGTGATGTGAGGATTGACTCGCCACGGGTGTGGCAAGTCGTCGTATGTGATCAGCCGGTGTTCTTTTGCCCTTTTGACGGCATGCTCGATATTCTCTTTCAACGTCTCTCTTGCCCGGCGTGCCTTATCCAGCCCCTCATCTACAACTTCTCTTGCTTTCTCAAAGCCCTCCTCTGCTATCCGCCAGCCTCCATCTATGATGTCTGAAATTCCTTTGTCCTTGACAGCCAGAGCACGAGTCTCCAAATCCGAAAGAAAATTATCCATGAGTCGCATGCCAGCTTGCGCTTTCGCCTCTAACGTCTCTCGTGTGGGTAACGCATCGTTGTATCTGCTCTCCACGGTCTCCACGAGGATCCGTGCCCGTCGCCGCCCAGCGCCAATCAGCTCGCCTGAGACATGTGAACACGATTCTCGTATAGCATCCAAAGTGGAATATGCGCCGTTGACCGTTGCATCGAGTTTCAAATTGCCGTAGTTCTCTATCCAGTCCAATCGCCGTCCCAATTCAGAGATGAAAAGGTCAACCTGATTAGTACCGTTAGCAAAACAGATCCTGCACTTGAACATGGGGGAAGCAACCTTCATGAATATAGCGTCGGAGTCTAATTCGTAGGAGCGTCTTCGCCATGGTTGATGGGATGAGTGCCGCCGTCTTTGGGAGGGGGGCGATGCAGGTGGAGGTGTTGCAGTGGTGTGGGCGTCTGATGCTGCGTCGTGAGAGGCAAGGGCTAGTGAAGGAGTAGAGCAGGCCATGACGAGCGAGCTTGAAGAAAGAGAGCGCATTTGGAGATTGAATTGCGATGTGACAATCAATTGGAGTATCTTATTTTGAGAATCTGTTGGGGGATATAGTGAGGGGCAAAAGGGGACGCGGCTCGTTTGGTCTGGTCAGTTGACGGAGTGACATGGGAAGAAGGCCCATGAAGTCAATTAGTTGCCAATGGCGTGGACTGGACAGAGGCTGTAAGAATTCGAGAGTATCTATTTTACAATCAAATTGCACGTGGTACTTATGGGCGTTATAGTAGGATGGCGTTGGGGGTGCTCTCTCTGTCGTCATGCTACTTCTACACCACTGAGGCGGCCCCTGGCAGGGTCCGAGGGTCTAGGTAGCCCTTGCGCACCCCCGACTACAGTAAGCTGAATGGCAAAAACGTTTTGGGTAGAGCCTCATGAACAAGAGCTTGATGCGTGTTCAATCAACAGCAACCACAACTCTTCACCATGCCAATATCTACTGCTGATGTAGGCACTGGAGACATAGTAACAGACTCATACCTCCAATCAGTCATAGCCACATCTCTCCACACCCGCGAGCAATGCATGAACCTCATCGATCTGGTCGAAGCCAACGCTATCGCAGCCTCACAGACGCCCTCGGTCGCAGTCCAGCTCGACATATCAAAGCAGCAACGCCTACTTTTCTCCCATCTGGGTCAGTTGCGCGAGTTGAACCGCAATGCTATTCTCAAAGTGAGGAATACAAAGCAGACAACCGCAGAGGCCCGGCAAGAAATCGACAGGCTGCATCTGCAACTACAAAATCTCTACTACGAGGAGAGACATCTCCGAGGCGAGATCGCCGCGTGCGACTCTTATGAGTAGGCTTGACTTGCGAGTTTCCATGGCAAAATGAAGGCTAATTTGCTGTCGCTCAGTCACAAATACCAACAGCTCCCCCTTATACCCGTCGAAGAGTTCCTAGAAATGCACCCTGAGCATGCAGAAGCCGATGAGAAGACACTGATGTTCGCACGTATCACTCATGAACACTCGGAACGTGAACTATTGGAGCAGGAGCGGCAAGGTCTCCTCAAGAAGAAGCAAGGCTTGATTGCGGACAACAAGAAGAGGAAAGATGACCTCGCGAGCTTAGACAAGGATTTGGAGACATTCATCGATGTGCGTGATCCTTTCATTCATGGCTACTACACGCCAGCACTCGATGCTAACTTATACTAGGCTGCTAAACCTATACAGAAGATATTCGAGAAGCAATACTGAGCTTTCATCAGTAACAATTTCTTTCGTCCAACGAGTGACAGCTTTCTTTAGAGCCAGATGATGGTTCTTCGTCCGAGGGCTGGCGTTTCAACGGAGTGCGTACTAAGGGGCATGTGAACTGAGATACCCATTGTGCCATAGCAATTTATCGCATGCGCTTTTAGTCATCCACAGAGCTTCATTCTATTTACAAGTCACTCAACTGCGGTGACAATTGCTTAAGCTCTCGTTTTCCAAGGTTGTCCGTGGGCATCCGGGCATACCTTAATCAACCCACGTCTCCTACGGAGCGACTTCTCGTTTACTTTGCTCTAAGAGCATAGAAATGCAGACATGTCCAGCACATTGTCTAGACTTCCACGTCAACAAGATGGGTCTCAACCGTCTTCAGTATTTGTGATCCACATTCATCTTCTCATGCGTCATGTGATCGTATCCGTTTCCTTCCCCTATGCTTCCCTCAACAAAGTTGAACACATGTACTTCCTGTGGCCTGCCCTAAACACGAGCTTCCTGGCTATGAACATCCCCAACCAATCACCAGCGGCATCGTTTGGCTTCCCGTCAGAGATTCAGCCTGAATCCGCTCGGTTATAGTTTGCCAAAGTACATATGGATAAGTCGAATGCTCGTTATGCTATTGGGGGGATCCACTGGTTCTGCCATGCGTGCCATTGTTTGGCTCTGCACTTGGCCTTCCTTTTCTAATTGTGATGACATACATCTTAGTACTTTAGATGTTGCCAGCCTAAGAATGATTCACCCCCATAGCTGAGATGTCTCCAGTATTTATGTTCGAATCAGAGTTGGGGCGTCTTCAGCACGATGCTAGCTTCCCATTGACCCCGGCCAACTTTAAGCGCTGAGCATAGTCCTTTTTCCGATTAGCGAAAATTCAATTATGCAAGATTGTTGAGGGTAAGAGCCTCTTGGGAGCCTTACTTTGCAACTAACACGGATGCCTTCTTCGATGCCCACTCGAGGCTTGTACCCGAGAACCTTGCGCGCCTTCTCTCCGCTACAGTATCTCGTGCCGCATGCATCAAGGACGCTCCCACGGCTCAACGTCGTTGGAGTTCCGGTAACCCAGGTTACCACCTCTGCAATATACCCAACTAAAGATGCAAGAGACACAGGTATGTGCACCTGAAATGCTGGATAATGACCAAAGTTTTTCCAAACTTCCAAGCAGAAATCTCGAAATGGGATCGGTTCCTCGTTGGAAATGAAGATTGCCTCTCCAGCGGCAGTCCTTGTCGACAGCAGATTCTCCACTGCCAGTACGTGGGCATCTGCGACGTTGCTCACGTAAGTCACATCCCATAGGTTTTCCCCACTACCTACGACGAATGGGGTCTCTCCTTTTCCGATGCAGGCGTGAACCGATGGGATCAGCTGGTAGTCTCCAGGGCCAAAGATTACAGAAGGTCTAAGAGCACAAGTCGCAAGCTGTTCATCGCATGCACTCAGCACTAGTGCCTCTGCAGCAGCCTTCCCAGAGAAATCAGTGAAGATGAATATATTGACATGGAGAACAGGGACTCGCCTTCGACTCTCCGTATATTAATGAGTGACTTGATGTTGGCCACCGCTCATCGACATTTGGATATTGGTGTCTAAAATCGTCTGTGATGGCGGTGCAGGACCCAGTCCATACCATTGCTTTGACGCCCGAGCTTTTGGCTGCCGAGAGTAGGTTTCGAGTCCCGTCAACATTGACGTTGAACACACGGTCTCGCTGTTCCCTTCTATATCGAAAAGCAAGCTCTGGCACCAGTCCAGCCGAATGTATGATGACGTGGGGCCTGATAGTATCGACTATAGTATTGACAAAGGCAGGATTAGTGATATCGCCCCTCTTGTATGTGATGCTAGGTTTCGGTACGTCAGGAGAGGTCAGATCTAGAACAGTGACTATCCATTCCGGATGATGTTCTTGCACAGCATCGACAATGGCAGAACCTAAGAAGCCAGCACCACCAGTGATAAGCACCAAAGTCGTCATGACCGGCCCATACTACTAAATGACTGCCCTCGTGTAAAAGGCTTGTGGCGGAAGAGGTCTATAATTCATTCACTTAAGTACCCGGACATGCCGGACGCGCGAACGGCCGACAGTAAGAAATCTCTTGACATCATCGAGATGTCTCGCGCTCAACGGAGGACTTTCCGAAGCCTGCTCCGCCAGCAGTGATGTCGTTCTTTCCCCCGACGGTCCCCTCCGAAAAGCAATGTCCGAAAGCGGGAGACTTAAACTTCTTTTGGAATTAGCCGAAAGCACTGTCACCATCACCACCATGTACTGCACAGTTTGTACCTATCTTCTCCCAAGTACCCTAAATGCGTACTCACGAATACTATTAAAGTACTGATGTACCTAAATCTTTGTACTATGGCATTTCACATCCTTCGCGCCACAGTAGAAGTAGATGCAATTATTCCTCTGAGTACTAATGCATCTTCGTTTTCCTCCTGACCTGTTGTTGCGCCCTCTCAGCCTCTTGTTTTGTCCTTGAGGCTCTTGGGTCTGTACTCTGCCAAACCGATACGGAAGAATGATGAATCATCCGTTGGTTTCCACATGAGTCGCCTCATGTAACATATCCATCAGTTTCTTTGAACTGCTGATGTTTTCGCTCGTCCTCCTCTGCCGTCTGATTGTCTTCTCCAACGCGTTTCCTTGCCCCCCTCTTGCTTTCCAAGCAGATCTGCACGACCACCCCGTTGAGAGGTACTAGCACCATCCTATGCCCAAGGATCTAGCAGGCCATCCACGTGTATCTATCTGGTCTCGCTCATTTTTGAATAGAGCAATGCCTGTGCCGATACGGAACGCGTTAATTCCTGCGCAGGACTAATTGATGTGGCGAAGCAGCGATTGGCGTCCTCCGCTAGGCGTCCCTTGGGGCCACAGTCTGTCTTTACGTCGTACTGTAAAATTGAGTCATTGACCAAAATCTGGTGGGGAATGAACAAGAGCTTGGCACCGAAAAAGAGCCTACGCCCAAAGGCAATGCGCCTCCTGTTTCCGAACGGGTGTTTTACATTATCGCCTCTACGTCGCAATGCTATACGCGCACTACACGCCTTTGCACGCATAGAGCCATTATCCATGGACGTCTCAAACACCGCACCCTCTAGTCCATGTTGGACTGCCGTCTACTTCGTACCACATGCGCAGTGCCCATGTAGAAGTAGATTTTGGGTGACGGTTTACGCACAAGGTTTTGCCGCGTGGTTTCACCAACCACAATGATCCCGCATCCTCTTTTGGCAACAGAGCATTTTGGCGACACGGCTTTTGTCGAGGTCGCTTCTACAATGAGCCATTTGCGATCTATCGGTCCGACAATCCTCATGTAATGGGAAGTCTATGGCCTTGTTTGTTTCCCTTATCAACCCCCTCACAGTATTGCGAACCGCGCAACCGTGCTATTTCCCCTTGAAGCTCCTGTACAGCAGCGTAGCCATCATGGCATTCTCATTGATCGTTGCAGCTTCGGCATTGATCACATTTGCTGCTGCGGCGCCCGTTCAAGAGGGCATTCGGGCCGGTTCATTGGAAGCCAGACAAGCTCTGAGTTGCAATATAGGCACTCAGGTCAAACAAGATGCATACGACAGCTTATGCTGGAACGCACTTAATATCACGCCATACCTTACAAATTGGAAAGCAACCACTCCTACCTGTACCGACGCAGAGAACAGCGCAGGGCAAACATTGAAGTGCTGCGTTGCTTCCGAGCCCTGGTCAACCTGCTTCCTACGTCTGGCTACTATAAAATCGAATACTTACGATTGCACCCAAATGAGCCTGACAGCCTGCTCCTTCCCAGCCCAATTGGACGCTGCCCTCGATCCGACGATTGCCTCGCAGGTGAATTACATTGTGCTGAACATCATGATGATCAACAATTTTTTTGTTAATTATGACAAAGGTTAGTGGTTTTCCACATCTTCAACATGGTCTTCAAGCGTTAATCATTGGTCCAGCTCTCCAAAATGCGAACCAAGCATCAGGCTTGAATAATATACTCTCAAGTAGCGTTTCGGACCAGCTGAATCTGGGGAACGTGGGCGTGAATACACAGAACGTGATGGCGGCATTGACTCTGGGTCTGGCATTCCCTGAGGTACGTATTGCCCAAGTTTCATCCTCACCAGCCACCAAATTGACCCCGCCAAGTTCTTAACAACCACCCCCAAGTTGAGCTCCGCCTCCAATGACGGCACAACCACTACATATTCAGTTAGCAAGCGTAGCCCACAAGATCCGAATACCGGTACATCTGTCAATCACTGCGATTATAGCTGGGTAGCGAGGTATTACCAAACCGGCCTGCATCATCGCAGACAACAGCCAGACAAGTGTCCGGTTGGAGCACAAACGGAATCAGATCCCAACGCCCCCGGTGATTTGTCACTGCAACCTGACTCGCCACCAGTCATCATCTTCAACCAGGCTCTCCAGCAAAGTCCCAACGTCGCATGGGCAATGTGGCCCTCGCCTCCAAATTCCGCCACGGACACTCTCGCAAACCTGGCCAGCAGCCACTTCAACAACGGCGCAAGCTTGGGCCCCATCCTGAGCGCTGGTCTCCAACTCATCATGGGCGACATCGGCACATTCGTCGCCTTCGCCGGCAATGGCATCTTCTCTACTCGCTTGCTAAGTGCTGATGAACCCACCGCCTATCGTTCAGGTTACAGCAGCGCCGTAGACACGTACCTTCTTTCCAAAATGCTGGAGAGCATATCCATTTCCGCGACCCCAGGTGCGACTCTCGCGACCAACCCTTGCACGAGTGGTCAACTGTGCGATTCGTCCTACTGGTCGCCTGTCACCGGGCGCCAGTACACATTTTCAGGCTCGAACGCGTACTCGTTGATCAATCAGGCGGTTGGCACGATGTCGGTGGATTTAACGGTGCTGTTTGACGGCGCCTACAATTGTACCTTTGCGGGCCTGGCTGGCGGGTCGGTGATGAATCTCAAGGCGGATAATTCGTTGAACCTGGCGTGCATGAGCGTGCTGCCGATTTATATTTCGGGCGATTGTCCCGAGGGTGCTACGTTCGTGGGCGGGAAATGTCCATTTGGTCATACTTGATTCTTGTGGGCCAACGATTGATGGGATATACCCAGCGGCACGGCACCTTGGCGGCTTTCAATCTGCTGGTCTCACCTGTTCGAGACATTGCGGAGTAAGGGGAGCGACTTTTGCATTTTATCACTCACTACGGAATTTGCTTTTATTTGCTTAAACAAATTCGTTTTTATCCCCGGACAACCCTCTCTCCGCGGGCAAAGGTGGGCCGCCCAGACGGGACAGACGTCATTGCGATGCTCGACCAATACTTTCATACTTCACTTTACTTTTAGTGTTACTTTACTCTACAGCGAACTATTATGCCTGAATACCATTTCCTCTACTTCCCCCTTTACAATCGCAATTGACACCTTTCAAACATAATCACAATGCCTCAAAACGTAGGAATGAGCAACTGCTGCCTGAGTGGCAAGGTTCATCAAGGCCAACCCGCCGGCAGAGAGGATGAAATCGGCGGCCTCGCAACTTACATTTCCGAGCCTGAGAACCACTCCAAGGCCAAATCAATAATCTTCATTACCGATAGTCAGTTTCCTCTGCTATCTGTTTCTCCATCCATACATGTGTGTCTTGTCCATGCTAATACACACCACCAATCTCCAGTCTTCGGATACAAATTCCCCAACATCCGCCTCCTTGCCGACGAATATGCCAAAGCGGGCTTCTACACATACGTGCCCGACTTCCATCAAGGCGACTCCTTGCCATTGTCCTTTCTGCAAAACGTCGAGCCTCCTCTTAAGAAGCAAGAAACACTCAGCGTGGTCGACAAGGCCAAGAATGCCGCCATCGTGCCTGCCACTTTAGCTCCATGGCTCGCCAAGCACCGTGAAGGTGTCACTCGGCCCTTGATCGACGGCTTCGTGAACACCGTGCGCATGATACCCGGCACGGACAAGATTGGCACCATCGGGTTTTGCTGGGGAGGGCGGTACGCGATCCTGCAAGCCCACGGGCAGGGAAAGAGCGGGCAGGGTAGCGATATTGGGGGCGTGGATGCGGCGTATGCTGTAAGGCAATCTCCGGACCTGCATCTTCTCATTTGATATACCAGGTTTTTAGTCGCGAGAATGTGTGGGAGCTAATTGCTCATCTTGACACGCGAGATACTCTCTTAAACGTGTCTCGTAGGGCGAAAAATTTTCTTAAAAATGGAATACTGACTCCACATGGTGCTAGTGTCATCCGAGTTTGGTCGCTGTCCCGGCGGATTTTGACCCCGTGGAGAAGCCGCTGAGTCTGGCGTTGGGGACGAAGGATTCTCTTTTAGATCAGGGGACTGTCGGTAAGATTCAGGATTTGATGGCAAAGAAGACGGAGGTGCCACATGAGATTCGGGTGAGTTTGGCCCATGGCTTGGGGTTGAGATTGATTGCGATGGATTGGCGCTAACGAATCGGGATAGCTGTATGAGGACCAGGTTCACGGATTTGCGCTACGGAGTGATTGGAGTAGCGATAAGGATAAGAAGGCTATGGACGAGGCGGCACAGCAGGGCATTGAGTGGTTCTCGAAGTACCTGTCATAATGTACCTGACATAGGCCCCTTTGCCGTTCATGGACATGCTGATACTTCACTCTGGTGAACGCTATAGACCCTGAAGCTGCTTTGGGATAGGCCATTGATCATTTTTACTAAGGCATTAAAGATGTATGAAGATGGCTTCCCACGCCTGAGACTCTTTGGCCAGCACGATGCCATTCCTGGGAAGGCCACCACACGCCTTGATAATCGAATTCATATGCAGCGTTCCTAATGCGTCAATGCATTTCATGCAGACTGTCTAGTTCCCTTTGATGTGCATACGGTTTCAGGCCATGGTTCCTAGCTGCATCCTAAGCCCGTCAACTATTGCAGGCCTCATAAGTAACTTGTTGAAGAAAACATAGATCTAGTCTAATCCAATATAAGAATTTAGTAGATTCATATGACAACATGAGGCAACAGTAGGTCAGCTAGGTATTCGGCAGGTTTCATGGTATGCTAACGTATGGGGCGAGACTTTCTTGGCCTAGCCGATTTTGGATTCAGGAACCGAACAAGCAAAAGCACGGTAAATTGGTGCAGACGAGGAGACATATCGTGCAATTTCTGCTCTCAAATTTTGCACTGTGGTCTTCCATTGAACCTGGTACATCGGGGTCATGATAGTGTACAGCGTGATACTCATCTCATCGTTTTTCTTCGACTATCTACTTTGCAAGGGGTTTCTATCATAATGGAGGCAAACCGAATTGAGCGGACGCTAACGACTAGCACGACGCGCTACGACCAGAACCACTAGGCGCGTCTTCCAAATTGGGTTCCTCAACGATATTTGAGCCTGCTCACTTTCCCTTTCCAATTGACGCCTATTCTCTCTTCTTTTTGGCATTTTTCTTCATTTTTCTCTAATTTTTTATTACACAGCCTATCCATCTCGATAGTCAGAAGAAGCCACTCTTTCATTCCTCTTTCTTTTCAAATCCCTCCAAGAGAGCGAGTCTGGATGCCATGCTATATCCTACATCACCTCTAGTGTCAAAGTTGAAACCCTCTCGGTGCGAAGAGGTACCTCGGCCTTTTAATATCCCTCTTCAACACTTAACTGCCCTCATTTCCCAAGCTCCGTGATCGACCGCCTTCTATCTATCCAAACATCTTGCATCACACGATCCCTTCACAGGAAAAGCGTTGAAAGCAGCCCTCGAATCTGGACACTCGTCCTCTTCCCTCATTCAACAACCTCAAAGCAATCTGACCAATCCACCTCGCCCTCTGTGCACCTCCACTACAATCAACTGGCAAAGGGCATCATTCACGTTGCACCCACTGCCGCTGCCATGTCCTACTTCGACAAACCTGTCGTTGGTGCGGAGGTTGTTCGCCTACAACCACCATCCAATCCGTCACACGAGAATTCCCTCACGAAAATTGAAAGCATTTCCACCTCCACCTTATACCCCTCCTCTGAGTATGATGCTACCTCACGAGACGACTACCCACCTTCCGCAGATCATCCATTCTCCCCCTTCTACTCTCACCCGACAACCCGCACTTCCCTCGAACAAAAGAAGTCCGAGTCCAAAGTCCGCTTCCAAATCTACGAACATGATCTTGAAGCTGGCTCACGAGTCACGCAATTTACACAAAATGAGCCAGCTCAACACTGCCATAAAGACGATGCGGTATGGCCAAGTGGTAGAAACCGAAAGCAGAATGAGGCGATGGCCAAGAACAAGGAGCACAGCTCGTACAATCCTCTCAAACGCATGAGCAAGAAGCAAAAAATCTGGATAAAAGTCTTGGTCGCAGTCGTTCTTATTGGGGCGATAACGGGACTGGGAATCGGGATAACGAAGGCGGTCGGAGGAGGTGTCTTCAGGACATCCAGCAACTCGAGCGCTCCAATTGGGGACAACGATAAACATTGAGAGGCTGAGGATGGCATTGGCGCAAATGGTATGCACAATATGTCCCTTTCATAAGCGGATCACCAAGACTAATATTCCAAAGGTTACGCCTTCGTGCTGTATCTCCCTTTGAGTGGATTGCAATTTCCAGACGGCCGCCTTTGGGATTAACGCTTTCTCGATTTCGCGCAAAGAGGCCGTTTACCGATGGCTGCAACGCTCTTCCCTTCTGTCACAAGGGCATCAGGTGTCCGCGATGGTCCTTTCCTCAGAGACCTCAGGAAACCATTTTAGTTTTCTCAGGGTTCGCTGTGCATATAATATGAATTGTAGAAAACGATTCCATCCGCAGCACATACAAACGGATATATCGGGTTGATCCACGTCGATGCGAGGAATCGAACTTGACGAGGACGCATTGGCTACTTGTACATATTGAGAATTGGTCGCGGAAGGGGTGGTCACATTCGAAGCGTGGTATGTGGCGATGTAGAGGCCCGGTGCTTCTATAGAAAAAGATCGCTGCACCCAATAATGGCGGTCTCTGAACCGCTTGTTAATTCACCTCATTGAAGCAATCGTTCGTCTTCCTTCCATCATGCGCTAACGTATGTGTAATGGCTTTCCATTACACTCTGCTGTTCTCATTCTCTCATGCTGTTCGCCCTCTTGCTTTTGGCGGCTCTGACTCCTGCTGCTAGCTACGCTACCCTGCTGGCAACCCGTTCCACTCCCATGAGCCCTACGACTTCCTTCTTCAAAACCCTGGCATGCTTGGTCTGCACCACGGATGATGACCCTACGCGCTCGTGCCCTGCGACCTCCATTTCCAATTCCGACTACTAATATCCAGGTCACCCAGCGGTCTCTTTTCATCTCATCCCATACCATCCCAATCAACTTTTTAAACGTAAGAGTAATGGCAAGTGGAAGGGAAAACGTCAGTCGTCTTTTGGAACCTGCGTGGTGTTATAGGATAGGATAGGATAGGATAGGTATCATATGATATGGTATGAAAGTATGAAATGAGATGAAATGAGATGGGTAGGGAGGAGATGAAAGTA
Source organism: Xanthoparmelia taractica (assembly GCA_033085395.1). Lineage (NCBI taxonomy): Eukaryota > Fungi > Ascomycota > Lecanoromycetes > Lecanorales > Parmeliaceae > Xanthoparmelia > Xanthoparmelia taractica. The sequence continues at coordinate 44,775 of JANQBS010000184.1, forward strand.
GGAGATGAAAGTAGGAGATGAAAGTAGGAGATGAAAGTAGGAGATGAAAGTATGGGATGGAAGAAGAAGAGAAGTGGTGCTGGGGTAAGGAAGGAAGGGGTAAGGTGTGTGCAGAGTCTGATTTTGTAAGATAGGGGAAAGGGTGGGTATTATGTCCCGGGGAAGATGGGGAGATGGCGTAAGAGAGAGATGAAGAGAGAGATCCCTCTAATGCCCTCCAGTCCAAACAAAAATACAACCCAACTCACACCTACAACCCATCTTCCCCACCCCCCTACCCCCAACTCACAATCACAAAGGGAAAAACGCAAAAAGCAAACGCAAAACCTTTCTCGACCATCATCACCTCCATCTCCGTAACATATCCACCATGCCCCCATCACCATACCATATCCATATCCACCGCCCGTAAGCTGCAACCCAATAACACGCACATTGCCCCCTCCGCCTCCCAAGTTCCTCATGGCCGCTTGAATCCTCCATCGACTCCGATCTGGGAGCGGGCGTTGAGCATGACGCTATCATTTGCCCGGTCCAGTCTCTTGTGGGAAAGGCGCCTGGTGGCAAACTTTACTTTACCTTGGCCACCAGAGCCATGGTGCCAAGGACCGTTACAGTTGGCACATTCGATCAAAGGTTGGGCATTTCTGGTCCAGAGTGGAATGAGCATGCGCTCTGAGCTTTCGTGTGATGAAGATTGAGAAGAGCTTGAGGAGGAAGAAGCTTGTTGAGGAGCTCGGGGGCCTGAGAGCCCCGCGGTGCCAAGCTTTCAGCGACGAGTCAGCAGTTAGAGGAGAATCGTTTATTGCTTTGTAGCTCGTAGAGTGCGACTATCCAGTACAATATTGGTATCTCATAAGGCAATGCCCGTGCTCTGAATAAAAACCATATCTCATGACCTTACCAAAGCGGGCCCTTTTTCTTCTCCTCCTCCACTTGATTCCTTAAACACCACACCAACATATCACCTTTCCTCCTCCAGTCATCGTGCGCCCAGCTATTCCAGCCCCGCCAGCAGTGTCTATATGCACTTCCCATCAAAACTTCCTTCATGGTTGGTTCCATCTGTTCGAAGAAAACAATATATTCGGGCCAGCTCTTTCGGCCTTCCCTACCATCCCACGCATCCGCCTCAATCATGTCTTCTCTACCACCTCCAATCTTCGAGCGCTTGCGGCTGCGGAACCAACTGAACCATGAGGCTGAGGCTCGTGCTTTCTTCAGGCTGGGAGGGGTTCCTAATGTTGTACTAAGAAATCGCTTGGGGTCAGCGTAGAATCTATCAGCTTCATCCAGGTAGTGGCCTCGAGCGGAGGCATTCATGTTGACAGGTGGCTCGCATGAAAGAGCCCAGGCTTTTAGGGAAGGATGAACGAGGTGAGACCGCCAGGGTGTACTATGGCAAGGCATCAGAAAACCGACAGTCATCGTTGAGGGTGCGGGCGCTAGAAAGTCGGATGGTGGCTGGCTTAGATAGTACTTCGTGTGTTGGTCGCGGAGATAGGTCATTACTGTAAGTGGTGCGGTTTGGTGTGATGTTGTCGTTACAATCGCAATACTGATGTTGACGATTAAGAGAAGAGCGAGGAGAAGACGCTTGGCTGTGAATAGCGAAGTCCGCGGAATGGCGAGGGAGACACCGGGAAGGAAAAAGGTTGTGAAGGGTACTGCGGCGAGTGTGTGGAGCAAAGGGAGAAGAGGGTAGACGAATCTAACTTCCTTATGGGAAATAAATGACAGTACAGACGGAACCAGGACGATCGTCGTGGCAATTTGATATTTGATGGCTTTCGTAAAGGTCGAGTCGTTCAGGTACTGGGGAGGATGCTCAGGAGGGAAGAAAGATTGCCAGATGCCGATCAAGCCAAACGGTAGGAAAGTCGTCAAAAGTAGTGGGTATCCTTGCGATAGGTAGTAGTGCCAGTCGTTCTTGCCGTAAAACACAGCTAGTGATTGTGCGATATTGAAATAGAGGAATTGGAGAGGCGGAAAGGTCCATTTTTCGTAGTAGAGACGGTCAACGAGGATGGAAAGCATTGCTATCAAGGATCTGGACAGTCAGTCAGCCATGCTAGTTTGACTGCAACGAGCACCTTACCCGCAGATACAAACTTCTGTCAGAAAGATCTTCGTCTCTTGCCTAGTAGCAGGGAGAAAGTTTAGAGAGGAGATGTGGACCCATATCTGCATACCCTCCCAAGGTAGTGACAGAAGTTTACCTTGCGTCGTAACACGCATCAGTACGAAGGTAGCAAAGCATATCCAGATCAAAATGTTGGTTGGCCGTAGTATACAGGCAAAAGCAGCAAGTAACAGACAACGACGAAGTCTGTTCTCCCAGTCAGAATCTTTCTGCAATCCTAGAAGCTGATCACCGACTTTGCCTTCTCGTCAACACCCCCCTGCCCCTCGCTCGTGCGCAGACCTTGCTTATCAATCTCGTCGTCTTCTTCTACGTCCATTGACCACTGCCAAGGCCAGAAATTCAACGCAGCAACCGTCAAGGTCGTTTCGAGGCAGTTTGAAAGCGTGCGCGTCGAGCAGAACCACTGCCAAGGACTGCAGACTGTGAGGGCGAGCTATAGGATCAGAGACCCTAGCAGTCAGCCGACGCCCTTACATGTCCTGGGTGAATATGTGGGCGCTGCATACTACCGCCCATGCTTCATTACTGGCTGATCCATAAACACGTTCCCCAAGCTTCCACGTGTAGTAATCCCCTAACGCAGCGAAGATGGCCTGGATTACCTTTGGCGCCGCTACTAGAAGGTTGGCGCGGTATGTCGGAGACAGACGTAAGCACCAGGAGAGGCCCGATGACAGCCTGTACACGGCGGCAAAGATTGTAGGATGTATCGCAGAACGAAGGTGGTTACTCCACTCCTGTGCCGACCTTTAGCAATCGCCGTTCACAGCTTGTTTATTGTGTTTTACCCAAGTGATCCATGCTCCGCTTTCAGCCCCAAACGCGATCTCCCATGCCGGCTCGAGCGATTGATAAAATTCGTCAGGTTGAAAGAAGGTCTTGATACTCAATGCATTGAGGATCCTGAATGCGAGCAAAAAAAGGAATATGTCTTGCGAAACAGACACTTGTTTCACTCGTTCGATTATAGCGTGCCTCTGAAAACCTTTGCTGTCATCGAGGTGGATGGAACTGTCGAGGCCGAATTTGGTCGAGGCCTGCGACATTGGTGTCGTCGGAGGCGACGACATTGCCTTGCATTTGCCTACGGCGAATGCTCATAGTAAGGTATCTAGAGAGATCGTGTTTGGGGAATGATAAAGCGCGAAAGAGGGTTTAATAGATTTGGGCGGGGATGGTAGGGCTGACGCAAGACAACACGAGCCCCACCAAAAAGGCCGAAAAGTCACCTTACATGCGGCCTCTACTCCTCTTAAAGCAGGTACACACGAATCCCCTTGTCATTTTTATCAGACGAATACCTTAGGTACTACATTTACGTCTTAAGACCCCTATTCGAAGGCAATCGATTGCACTTCACGGTCCAGTTCCCAATAGAGGTCTTCTCTCCAACCCCACTTTGTTAAAAGGCTTCTTTCGCCCGTCTACTCCTCTCTGGTATTCGAAAAACAATAGAGACGCACCCAGCATGGCACCGGCGGCGTCTCTTGGGAAAAAGAATCATGCAGATGGCATTACCACCAACGGAACCACATTGAAAGCAACCGCGCCCTCATTCCACCCAACAGGAACCCCAGATCCCTCCCAATATCACGCAACTTCGACGGACGAAGCCATAAAGAGTGAACGCACCCATGCCGCCCACAACTACCATCCTCTTCCTATCGTCTTCTCCAGAGCTGCAGGCTGTTCTGTCTGGGATCCTGAGGGCAAAGAGTATGTATGACCTTGCGAGCCAGCTTCCTAACCAAATGCCAAAATGCGACTGGCGAAAGACCTATTGAATAGCCAAAAGCTGATCTGATTTCTGAAATCAAGACATTGGCCTAAAGAATCCTGCTGACTTTCAGACGCGTAGGTATCTTGACTTTCTTTCGGCTTATGGTGCTGTCAACCAAGGCCACTGCCATCCCGAATTGGTCAAAGCTCTGATTGAACAGGCATCAAGGCTGACGCTGAGTTCGCGGGCCTTTTATAACGATGTGTTCCCTAAGTTTGCCCAATTCGTTACCAAATTCTTCGGGTTCGACATGGTCTTACCAATGAACACCGGTGCCGAAGCTGTCGAGACAGCCGTAAAGATCGCAAGAAAATGGGGATACAAGACTAAAGGCATTCCACAAAATGAAGCTTTGGTCTTGAGTGTAACGGAGAATTTTCATGGCAGGACAGTAAGCGATCATTACAGTCTTTTGAAACAATCGTGAGTACTCATAAACCTCTAACAGTTCTCCGCAATCTCCATGTCCACTGATCCCGAATCTCGAGAGAACTATGGCCCTTTGGTGCCCAATCTTGGCTCTCGTTGTCCCAAGACAGGTAAGGATCTCCGGTATAATGACATTGATGGACTCAAATCTGCATTTTCGGCACACGGGCCTAAAATCGCAGCCTTTCTGGTTGAGCCTATCCAAGGTGAAGCAGGGATCGTTGTGCCCGCCGACAACTACCTTAAGGAAGTTCGAGCCCTCTGTGACAAGTACAACGTGCTCATGATCTGTGATGAGATTCAGAGTGGTATTGCAAGGACTGGCAAACTGTTATGCCATGAGTGGAGCGGTATCAAGCCTGACTTGGTGCTTTTGGGCAAGGCAATCTCCGGGGGAATGTACCCTGTATCATGTGTACTGGGCTCGAGAGATGTTATGTTGACGATAGAGCCTGGCACCCATGGATCAACATACGGCGGGAATCCGCTTGGCTGTGCTGTCGCTATTCGAGCATTGGAATTGGTCAGAGACGAGGACATGGTCAGCCGTGCCCAAGTGTTGGGTGAAGTGTTCCGCAACGGTATTGAGAAGCTCAACAACCCAATGATAAAGACAGTCCGCGGCAAAGGTCTCTTCAATGCTGTGGTCATCGACGAGACGAAAACAGGGGGTCATAGTGCCTGGGATCTGTGCATGTTGATGAAGGAGAAAGGGTTATTGGTGGGCAGAGCTCTGAAGATTGCCCATGTCAAGAAGAGTGGAGATGCTGATGAACTGAAGGCGAAACCGACGCATCAGAATATCATTCGCCTCACCCCTCCACTTGTCATCACCGAAGAAGAGATTCAGAAAGCGTTGGAGATTATCGAGGACGCAATGAAGGAGCTTCCGTCTTTGAAGGGAGCGAAGGAGGACGAGGTGATTCCTGAACCAGAAAAACATGTCAAGATTACGGTGGAAAATTGATCGTATGCGGCGGGATGGACAGAAAATGCCTCATTGCCAAGGGATTACTTTGGAATTTGACTCTTTTGATGGACGTCCGTTGACGGAAGACTGCGAGCTGGTTTGGAGAGAGCAGTGGAGAGGGAGCAACACTTTTGCATAATGATACCGAGTAAAGCGCGTATGTAATAACATAGTGATCTTGTGCCAAGCTCGCCAGACGCGTCGAGGTCTCGATTGGCTTTAGCGCAGTATTTAGCGTCTTGGAGATGGAAATAAAACCACAACCTGCGTTTTCAATTTTCTTTTCCTTCCTCATCAAAAAGCAACGGAACTAGCCACGACCATTGTTCAGCCACTTTGGACTCTACAGCAATGTGTTGCCATGTGACTTCGCGTTACAGTGGTTCTGGAGATCAAATAAAAGCCTGGATAAATAGGAAGTTTCCTTCTCGTTGAGTCTTTTTTATTAAGGGCGATGGGAAGGGAATGTCGATAGATGGGCCACATGCTTTCAGCTTTCAAACCTGCTATTACTCGCCATATGTCTGTTCAATGCGTTCGTTGTCAATGGATCAAGACAAATTGCGGGTTGGCTGGGTCAATCTGTTGCTTTCATATAATTTTTTTCGCTTGCGGACTTGGGTCCATTAGGAGCCAGCCGTTCTCGGGAATGAGTACAGCTAGGTTTCTATTCTCAATATGTTCGAAAACAGGCAATCTCTGTTTCATTCCTGCTCTGACCAACTAGCCTGAACGGTGTGTTTGTTGTGATGTTTTCGTGCCTGGCATTCCTCGCTTGGGGGAAATCCAAAATATGCAATTAAAGCACGTCTCCCAGCCTTCACTTATAATTCGACTGCCGTTTCGAGTCAACTATCAGCTTTGCTCTCGTACACTCTTTACCCTGCATCTGTCAGTCTTGTCCGTCTTCGCTGCAAAACTATTTAGCTTTCTTACAGTCACTCTTTTCTCGCCTTCCAGCTACATCCAAAGTCATCACTCGTTCATCGCATCTTAATAGCTCTTCCGACTGGCTACTTAAGATTCTGATAATCGCTATGAAGCAGACATCTATCGCTGCCGCCTTTTTGGCGGTTGGTGCTACTGCGCAGAACTCGACGTCAACAAAGACTCAATATTACAACACTTGCTCGCTCACCGCTGCGGGTGTCGTGACGGCCACCAGCACTGATACCTGGTGCCCGCCATGCGAGGCAGCGAGTATGACGAGTTTCGCAGGCGGATCCCTCACGACGTACATTACCACCTTCAAACAGGTTTGCCCCACCGATGCTGCCCGTCTGGAGGACGCAACCTACACCGTCACCGAGCCCTGCCCAAGCACAGGTCTTGCACGAGATTCTAGCTATATGCCACAAGGGTTCACTGTATCCACTGTGTCATGCTCTGCCTGCGAATCAGGAAAGTCACAATACGCCCAGACCACGCCCGGCCCAGCTCTGGCTTCCGCCCTCGCCACTCCAGCACCAGCTCCCGCCGTTCCAACTCCTGCAGCGGCAGCTGGAAATGCCGCACCATCTGCTCCTGCTGGTGGTTCCCCAGCTGCTCCTGGTGCTCCTGGTGCTCCAGCTGCTCCCGCTGCTCCTGCTGGCTCTCCAGCTGGCTCTCCAGCTGCTCCCGTCGGTGCCGCCTCGCCTGCCAACGCTGAAAATGCCGCCGCAGCCCCTGGTGCTGCTTCTCCAGCGGGCAACGGCGCCGCGGCTCCTGCTGGATCGCCGGCCGGAGTCCCTGCACCTTACCCGCTCCCATCTCAGGCTGGCCAGGTCGCCGCGGCGAGTGGCGCGCCGGCCTCCAACAGCACTGTTCCCTTCACGGGTACAGGGAACATAATTTCGGTCGGCATCTCATCCTTCATAACAGCATTGGCGACCCTCATTACTGGGTTCGCTTTCGTACTATGATCAGCACTAAGAAGGATCAACAATTGCTTCCCGTTTCTGATTCAGGTATGCTCAGTAAAGCGTTCTTTCTCATTAACACACGCTAAACTCTTTACCCAGGCGTTCATTGGATGTGTCACTCTTGTATTCGATTGAAGTATTTGTTACCACCGTGGAAGCTGGACTGAAAGGACTTCATTTACGTGGGATGATACTCAGATGTTATCATAATTATCAATACTATTATCTAAAGCCCTTTTCGTTTCGACCTATCTGGTTTCTGTGCTCATGGAATCTTATGTCTGTCAAACAGTGCTTTGTTGTTCATGCATAGTGACTCAACAAAGACTACGTGGAAACAAGATCAGATCTTTGTTTCTGATCCCGCAAGTCTTTGTTCATCTATTGTTGGTAACACTCTTTCTTTATGACTGCCCAAGCCACATCCCTCTTTCTTTCTCAACCTCTCTCAAACAACTCAACCAGCTTGCGCGCAATCCTATCATCATTGATTTACTCACACAGAAAGTTCAAGTTCGCAAAACATCATCATGGCGCCTGGTGCGTCCTCCACGAACGATGGCATCCGGGAATTCTACGCTCCACGAATCACGGAACCCTCCAAAACACAGCAACGACAACCGATGCCGCGGGTCGAGCATCAAAAACACCAGAGGCCAATCCAACTCCACAAATCTCATGGCTCCGCAAATCGTGCCGAATATGACGACAGTGATCAAGTAGAAGTCGGCTGTCTTGGGGAGATCAAGAACTATAAGGCCGGAGACGAGTTCGTTCTTCTATGGAAGTGGGTAGATAACTTCATGGACAAACGGCGAGCTAAGAAAGAATCCAGCAAGTCACAGAGCGCCAACAAGCCAACTTCACGACAACCTAAGCCAACACCACCTTCATCACATGAGGCCCGCCAAGTTCCCAGGCCAGCCGCCGCACCGTCACAAGGAGCAGTGAGAAGACAGGCTACAGATAGAGAAGACTTACGTGAGTACAAGGCTCAACGTCATACCCCGTGGGGCGAGCTTATATATTTATACCAAAATTGGAAGGATCAACAAGCTAAGAAGAAAGCAGATCAAGCAAGACAGGGAAAGCGCGAGGAGAGCTCCAAGAGGCATGCCAACGAGCGTAGGGCCGAGCCAACCCGTGGTTACTCACCAAAACGACGCGAACTCTCTCAGACCACCCCGCAGCCACCAGATCGAGACCATGCAGCCGACTTCCAGCCAGGTCTAGCAAGGAGGCCAATTCCTGTCCACAACAAAAAGAGAGGTGAGGTACAGAAACATACCGTCAAGATCACTCAGCTGCCTCCAATACATAACAGCATTCATCTCCAGCACACCCCATCGAACAACTATCGCGCCGAGCCTGCTCGTGGCCAAAAGAATAACTCAACTCGCGATACACGCTTTTCCGACTTCCTCCACCAGGGGCGTAACCCTCCCTCACGCGAAACGTACGCCGTCCCCAATGAAGACGACAAGATAATACCCAACAATCGCTTTTCATCCATCCTAGATCCCGCAAAAGCGATCAAGAAAGCCAAAGAAGCCGAAAACGCGAAAGGCCCCAAGTGTTACATATGTTCGTCCATGAACTGCCCGGGCGGCTACCGTGACAATATAACTAACCTTTGGCTTTGTGCAGCCTGCCAGCAAAAGGAGAACCGTGGCCCAACTCAATGTAGCTATTGCGGAACACCCAACTCTCCTAATACCAAGTATGCCGATAATGGACTGTGGCTTTGCACAAACGTAAGTCACTCTTGAGAATCTTCCTACCCTTTCACTCCCCAGGTTTTTATCTACGTATGAGAATGCTGACTTAGAAATGTGCCAGTGCCGAAACCCGGCTACGCCAAAGGAGCTGCCGCCGTCGCCAAAGCTGTCTCGCAAAGCGACAACAAAGCCGAACGTGTACTGTGAATGTGACAGTCCGTGTCCTCCCATTGAGAACTTCGATAACAGGAGTTCAATGTGCCCATCCTGCGAAAGGCGGCTAACCCCATTCCCAGTCATTAATACCAACTCGGCCTTGGCGCTCAACGAACGTAACTCTCATGCTTCCCTCCGTAGCTACGGCGTGCCCATATCAGAGTACGACAGCGATCACCTCTACTCCGACGATTCATACGAGACTCGAGAAACCACCCCTCCAGCACAAAAGCCAATAGGGCTTGGCATCACGTTCCAAGACCCGGAAGAAGAGGAAGAGGAGGAGGCATTCCGGCCCACGCCCCCACTCAAAGACAGCAATTACTTCCAAGAGTCCCCAATCCTACCAGCCATGGACTACAGCCAATCCTACCTCCGCCAACCAGGCACCAAGCACCCATACGCACCGTCACCCGCCCCAATAAAAAAAATGGCCTCCATCACCTTTGCCCAAGAACCCCCCAAAGCCAAACTCTCCACCAAAACCCCCAAGACCACCCAACCCCATCCGCAAAAGCAGCGCTTCAACCCAACCACCTATCCCTACCCGTCCCCACCTGGCTCCCCAACAACCCTTCACAAACCGAGACCCGCCAGCAGCGTCTATATAATCGACGAGCCGCCCACCAACGACTTCCCCTACCCGCCTCCCCCGATCCCGCAGCAGTTTGCAAGCAGGCCGATGAGGTCTAGCTCCGCAAATCCCAATGCCCGCACGGAGGAGCCCGTGAGCGTGGATGGTGAGAGGAATCTGGGGCTCAATAGACGGTCGTCGTGGTATGATTTCTGGAAGCCTGTTTTTGACCGGACAGGGGAGAAGAGTCCTTGAATAAGAAGAAGATGTGGGGAGACTTTAGGAATTAATTGGTTATAGCCCGGATTAATGATAGGTTGGATATATGTATGTGATAATAGTGAACACGTGAGTAAAAATGATGTACACACTAAGACTTCAAGGATCCTTTGTGTTAAAGTCGTATCTAATATTCTTGGTCCAGGTTGCAAGTCAGCGTGTTATAACTAGTGAGGATCGGTTAGCGGGGATCGGTGTTCAAGGACTTTTGTCGCCCATTGACGCTCTTCAACTTCTTATCGCTTCTCCCTTCTCCCTTCTTGGCGCTACTATATTTATTAATTCATAGTTAGCCAACTATTGCAAGTGCTCCAATTGTTGTCTTCATAGTCATGGCTGAGAAGTCGAAGTTGCGTGCTGAATCTACCGTGGTGCCAAGTTCCAAGTCAGAAAGTACTGCTCTCACACTCCTGATCCATCATTCTAGGAATCAAGACTAACAAATTGGGCAGGCAAGAGTCTCGATCAAGGTGATACTCCTGCTGTTGATATCGCCAGTAAGGCTTTGGAGACGACTTCCACGACATCAGAAACCTCACCTAAGGATCGAGTATCTCCGACTTTATCTAGCTCCTGCTCCAACACTTTGGATCCTGCTCTTGCAGCAGAACCTATACCCTCTTCGACCAAGGATCTAGCACCTTCAACTTCATCCATGTCCGATTCTAACTCATTCGATCCTGCGGCCTCAGCCATAATGGATACTCCACAAACGACACCTGAGGAACAAACGTCCTCCTCAGTCAAAAGCCGAGTGTCTTTGACACCATCTAGCTCTACTGTATGCCCGAAAGAGCTCGCTGACTCTGAACAAAAACAACCAAATGACGCCTGTGTCTCTCAAGAACATGCTCAAAATCGTACCTCTGATGATAGGAATGATGGGATTCTTACTAATCTGAAAAATGAACTCATTAACAATATCGACGAGTGGCAACTTTTGTCTTATAGTCTAGACGCTGTTGACCGAGGAAAACAAATTCGAGTCATCGATGGTACAAATATGTTGTACATAATTCGTCCGGACCTTCACATCTTTGGATATTCCCAAGACGAAACCGCCCCAGATACATTTTTCCGTGTACTAAAAATACGCCAGATCTACAAAAGTTAATGAGAAGAAGGCTCGTATGGCTAAACAGAACACTCCGTACGCAAAGGATCCGTTACTTTACGAGCATTGCTTTTTCATTCTAGGTAGACTCGCGGCGCATCTTAAACCAAACGCGGAAAGGTTTGAAGATCCAATACGCGATCTGCAACAGCTCGTCGGTCTAAACGTATCGACAAAACCGAGATCGCTCTGGCTGATTTACGATTACACTACGATCAAAACAGCTGATGATTACTTGTGTCTCGGAGAACCCGAAAGAGATATCGCCTTCTGTCAAGATTCCATCCCTGATACGTCGGAGGAATTCTTTTACAACAATACGAGCGAGGCTAGCATCTGCAATTTCCTCGGATACGACTTCGACGTGGGACTTATATGTGAGGACATCGAGACTTGGGACTTAGATCGAGGTCTCAAGGTCGCTACAGTCAAGGAGTCCTTAGGCAAAACCCGCCAGCGAGTGGGTAAGAGGTTGTACTTCAGAGGTCAGATGCCACCCCCAGACTTGGTGGCTAGCTTCCCGTGGAAGCCGGACCCATGGTCACGGCAAAAGGAGTTGTCGGAGCTGGAACCACCGTTGGAGCAGAATCCTTCGCCGGAACGAGAATCATCGTCTGAGCAGAAGTCATCCCTGGAGGTGGAGGCTTCTTTGGGGCAAGAGGAGTCGCAGGGGCTGGAAACGTCGTTGGAGCAGAAGTCTTTGCCGGAGCGAGAAACACCATTGGAGCGGGATTCTTCGCTGAAGATACCTCGAATCCATGCGGTAGAAGGGAAGAACCTTCAGGATCGCATTCACAGCTATCTCTTGGACATGAGCCGTGGCCTCGAAGATTTCAAGCGGCAAATTGACGATCATGTTCATACACAGGACTCTAGTCATGATGAACCTTCCCCTCACCTGAGAGCTGATGAAAAAATGCTACAGATTCGTGTCCGCCTCTCGAGCCTCCAGGACGAATTGCGCACCTTTATTCATCTCCTGGAGGCTGTCGACGAGGGGGCTGTTGAGAAGGACGCCGGGAAAGACGCTGCTGAGAAAGAAGTTGCCAAGGAAGAGCTTCTCGAGAAGGATGAGGCGTCCATCGGTGGCGTACACGACCGCTCTGCAGCACATGTGAATCCTGAGGCGATCGAAGGGAAGGCTTTTGGGCAGGAGTATGGCAAGCAGCTACCGCGCAATTGATTGCCAAGCCTACTCGTAACAAGTTGCGTTACATGGTATCACCTGGCGTGCGGAGCTTTCGCCTGGCAGTTTGGAAATTGTAGGGCCGACTCCACGGATGTCTAAGCTACCTTGAGGGCAAGTAATGAAAATACCTAGGTAACTCGTTGGTGATTGGTCGACTGGCTTGTAACCAAGGCCACTCGGCTCAATTCTCCCTAAAATACCATTAGAATCATCACACCTTAACTCAGTCCCCAATGCTCTTTTTAATCGTCGTCATCTCTTATCAATCCTGGTGGTCCTCGTATGTCGAATGCGAATTCCATCTGTCTTTCATGCGGTCGTTTTTCCTTAAGCAAACATGGATATCCTTGCTTGGTTAGCGATTATGTACCTTATGTTTGCGTGCTGAAAGACTTTTCCCAATTAAGAGAATGCGAACATGATCTTTCGTACTGGTTGTTCTCTTTAAAATAATGGTTCAGCTGAATTGTTCAGTTTCTAGAGGGTCTGCGGTTAAAAGATATAGAATCAGTACTCCGGTATGATTTTGGGAGCCGGTTTTTGAGCGTATTTGGGGTTTTGGGGGGGGGCAAGAGTCCTTGGATAGGGAGGACATGTGGGGTGAGTGAGTGTTTGGACGCAGATAGGAGTGATTCGTATGCATGCATGTGAGGGATTTTTGGACACATTTCTGCCGTTGATCATTTTTGCACACATCGAGACTTCAAATATCCTGTGAGACTGGTATCTGATATTCCTGGTTCATCGATTACTTGGTAAGGATGCGTCTCCTCTATGAATGTTCATTGGTACCCTCTAGGAATAGTCCTAATAACCCCCCCCAACCCCAGTCTTACCGGGCTCCTCTGCACCTATGGTTCGGGGTCCAGTGCCGCAGGTAAGCCTTAAGTCAGGAAGACAGCCCGTCGTTGTGAGCGCTAAAGGGTTAAATCAAGGCTTTGTGGTTGGTGCTGAGGCATTACAGCGTCATTGAACATTGAAAGGTGCATAATGCTTGCACTGCTCCCCATGTCTGCCACCACACTTGCAAAATTGACTCATGGAAAAATACTCAAGAGAGTCGTCGAGGTTTGTAACCGAGCAAGAAGACGTCGAAGTACATCTACACACACAGGGGGGCCTTGGAATACTTCGCTTCCGCCACAGCCGGCATAGAGATACATGGATGATACAGCGCATATCTTGCACCTATCAACCTCAAGGAGCGCGAGGCTGCCCTCCATGAGCGGGCATCATCGGTCAGAATCGTTCTCATTGGACGCACATAAGCAAGTGCTCAGCCTTGCCAGGCCTCAGTTCCATGGAACCCCTCCATTCTCTCTTGCACAACTCTTCTTTCAATAGGTATTCCGCACCCATCTGCCACTTTTCCTAAGAATCCGATCTCACACTGGTCATACTAAAGCCTTTGGTTCAAAACCAGCCTCAATCTTCTCACCATGCATCTCACGAAACTCATCCCTCTCGCTACCATCATTTCCACCGTCCTAGCCGGCCCCGCCGCCTACGGCGTCTGTCAAGCCGGTTGCGCAGGTGTTGCTGCGGCATGCTACGCAGCTGCTGGGGCTGTAATGGGCGTGACGTATGGGGCCGCTGCCACTCCGGCGGTGCTGGCCTGTAATACAGCTTACGGCACCTGCCAAGCTGCATGCTGGGCTGCTTTGGTTGCGCCTACTGTTTGAACATAGCATCAAAAGGATGGCAAGGTACGGTATTTCGAAGTTGAGGAGAAGCCTCGTCTGACTGAGCCTTAGGTTCCGGCGGGTTGTGGAGGGTGCAAATTTTTTAATGACTGCGAAATGAATTTCTCATCTGTTCTCTGCAAAGGGTTCGTCGGCAGTGTCGATGGTGTAGGATGGTGAAGGTCCTCATGGTCAGACATGAAAGCGAGGGAGCTCTAGCTGGTTTAAGTCAGGAGTTAGGAATTTGCAAGGGCTGCATTCGGTATTCCCGAAGCAGAGCAGTTTAATCAATGCCTTTGAAGGCCATTACATGCTCCTGTCCTCCACTTTGGACTTTACCCTTGTTCCGCTTTCTTTTCTTCTTTTTCCTCTTCTGCTGCTCTTCGTCACTCCTCTCGTTACCATCTTCCTCACTTCTATCCTCATCACTGCCAAAACAGTTGACCCTCTTACCATTCGTAGCCGCCAACCCCTCGTCTTCATCTTCCTCGTCCTCTCCAACATCTACCATATTGCTGTCCTCCCAAACCCTGACGACCTGCCCACCCCCACTAATCATCCTTCCACCAACCTCAAAGCCCAAACCCAACACACCCTCGACCTCATCGTGTCTAGTTTCTGCTTCATGGAGCACCTTCGGCCTTTTCCTGCTCATATCCGCAAACCTCACGACCCCGTCGTCCATTCCCACCGCCACCATGGAGGTTTCCCCTACAGCAGCCAGCACATCAGCACTAGCCCCTTTCCCCGCCACAGCAACTGTCTGTTCGTTATCGTCCCATGACCCAACCTGCCATATCCTCAGAATCCCCTTCTCACTCCCAATCACCAGCTTTCTATCCACAATGCAAGAGCTCAGTAGTTCCTCCCCTTGATCCTCGCTTTTGACTAGTACGCCTTGTCGAATGTCCATTATCGCTACGGTACTGCCGCCCGTGGTAGCCCATTGTTGACTCAGCCCGGTTTTTGAATTTTCACTTGGCGGTAGTGGGGTTATGGAAGAGACATAGTCATCGTGTGGGTGGTGCGTTTGCTGGGGTTTGGAGGATGTAAACGTGGAGTCGGCGCGGAGATCGTAGAGGTAGAGGGCGGAGGAGTCCGTGGAGAGAAGGAGGGTTTGCGGCGTTTGGGCGTGGAGGACGGAAGTTGGATCAATTGAGTCACTGTTAGAGCCCCCAGCAAACCGTTAGCATGTACCATTTATAGCACCTCATCTACAACATATATGCGACTGGAGAACATACTTATGTAGCGGTACAGCAACCTTACTCGCAATCCGTCCGGTCTTGGTGGCCGCAACCTTCACGATCCCATCTGTCCCCGCCGAAAAGAGTTGCTCCCCATCGTGGTTAAAGCATAAGCTACGACAGCTTCCTTTGTGACGGCGGGTGCGCCATGCGGTTTCGATTGTGCTGTTGCGCGCTTCCTTGGGGTCTGAGGAGGGGAGGCGCTGGAGTTGAACATGGCCTGAGGCAAGGCCTAGAGCGAGGAGAGGAGAGCTGGGGTGAATAGCTTGAGCAAATAGATCGGAGCGAATAGGGTAGGTGCAAATCGAATTGAACATTGAAGGAAGGTTAGGGGGGTGTATTTTCTAGTTATGGGTTTGGCTAAAATATTCTGGGCCATTATTTTGTGTCATATTCACAGTGAATCTGTACTGGATTACTGATGATAGATCGCTAACATACTACAGTTCCACTGATAAGATACATAGCACTTCTCATAGGTTCTACTTCTGTGGATTCTCCCATCTGCATGGGAATGCTACTTCTTTGTCTTCGTCTTCTTCGAAACTGTAGTCTCGCCAGCCGCCTTCTTCTTCCTCTTGCCTCTCGCAGATGAAGAAGGCTCGTCGTATGCTTCCTCCTCATTATCCTCTTCCTCTTCAGGTGGTTTGTACATGTCCTTAGCCCTATTAGACCTTCTCGTAGGCGCGGTCTCCTTATCGCTTTTGGCTACCTTCGTCTTTAACTTCGACTTCTTCCTGGGCGATTCGAGTTCTTCGTCTTCAGACTCATCTTCCTTTGGAGGATTAAATGCGTCGTTCTTGCGCTTCAGTGTTTTGCGACCTGTCGCCTTGCTGGCATCTGGTTGTTTAATTGTGTCCCTACTTTCTGCTTCGTCCTGCTGGCTCTCCGACGAAGCAGCATGAGCTGGAGCCTTCTGTTTCCTCTTCTTTCCTGTACCAGGTTTCTCGGCTCCTGGTTCTGTTTCCTCTGGTGCTTGCGGCTTGACAAGGTTACGGCTTCTAGTTCGCTTCTCCCTTTCAGCTTTTGCTTCTGCTGGTCTGAAGAGTGGAAACTCTGACACGCTGGTCTCGCATTTCTCTGCATGCTTAGCCTTGGCCTGTAACAGAGATTAGCAGAGACCTCGAGTAGGCTGGGTATAGTCTCACATTAGCACTCATTTTGTCCACGCTTTTCAAGCAGACATTGCAGTATCGTAGTTTCTCAAGATGTTCAGGTTGATTTGGCTGTTTAGGTTCTTCGTCCACCTCTCTCTGTGGGTCCGCATCTCTCGTTTGGATCCTCTCATCGAAATCTGGAGCAGCCTTCAACCGCCTCTCGAGTTCCACAGCCCGTTCTTGCAACGATTTGCGCTCCTTTGTGATATCTGCGAGGTCTGCCAGCAATCGGTCCCGCTCATGGGCGGCGTCTTGAAGGTGCTTGACTTGTTGCTGTAGCCGACTGCACTCTATTGCCGTGGTTTCAAGATCCTCGACCGGTTCTTGCAACAGGTCACGCTGCTTTGCAATATCTTCGAGGTTCCCAACCTGTTTTTGTAACAGGTCCGGCTTCTTTAATGTCTTTTTGAGGCCTCTAACCTGTTCTAGTAGCTGATCACGCTCCTCTTCGATCTTCCTATTATCACGATGAATGGACTCATGCTCATTTTGTTGCTATTCACGTCAGTCACTGCACCAGTAATAGGAACATAAGACCTTACCTCAGCTGTGAGTGCATACATGTTCGTATGGCAATGCTGATGTTCACAGACGCCATCTTCAGCGTGTGCTTCTTCGATATGAAGTCGCAGGTGTTCCGAAATGGCCTGAAATCTATCAGTGGATGGCTTGAAAGTCGTAACACCTGAGCTTACCTCATAGGTTGATTCGCTCTGATTCTCACCTAACCAGCTCGTACAATTTGGTTGCGGACACTGTTGCGGGGCTGGCTGGTGGACTATACTTTTCTGATGTAGCCTAAGGTGGTCTTGTTGTTGCTACGTAGGGTTAGCCTAACAATGTGGAAGCTGTAACGTCTGGCGCATTGTTACCAGTTTCGTCGCTCCTGCCCAGTCCTGCGGACAGAATGGACAAGAACATTGGAGCTTAGCTCTGTCCTCTGATGTTTTCAGTCGTTCCTTCAAGGCGCTCATTTCAGAAACTTTGTCCTCTGCAATCCTCAGTCGCTCGTGTAGGTTATCACTCTTTTCAACGCTCGCCTCTGCAATCCTCAACCGTTCCTGCAGCTTAGCTGTTTCAGATACGTTGAGCAAGCCCGGTTGGATCGAGGGCAGATCCCGGCCTTCGCCTGCAGCTTTCATTGGATTGGGTCCATTGGACTGACCGGTAATCAAGCTACCGAGGTTGCCTGACGGTGGCTGGTTAGGCATGTCGGAAGCGATGATGGATCCTCGGTCAATGCGCGGAGCTATTCCTGATATTGACTGATGCACGTCGGGCACACCTCCGGGTTCCTCTCCGTACATGACATTCTCAGGCTCGGGAGAGCCGTTACCTAGGAAATCGGACCCGTCTGTGTCATCTTCTTCGACAACATCGCGTATAAAGATCTCTGTAGGGTGAGATCCCGGTTTTGCTGGTGTGGCCGAGAGCTCAGCAAAAATTTTCTGGATGCTGGCGTTCACTACCAAAATCGACTTGCGATCGAGGTCGAAGGAGCCATGGTCGGGTATGTCAAGACTCAAGTGGTCTGAATTCGGATGGGCGGATAACTCCCAATTGAATAGAAACTCGACGGCCTTCTCAAAACGCATACTGTTCAAGTTCAAAGTTGTGGGATTGTGCCAGTTTGCGGAACAGTAGCAGTAGCCAACGTTCGGGCGCACCAGCTTCAAGTCGTACTTCAAGTCGCCCACACCACCTGAGTCAAAGCCTGAGTCAATGTTCCACGAAGATTGATACCTCGTGGAGCGAATTCGGAACTTGTTGTCTCGCTGGCCAAAGAATGGTTTGATATTCTCCTGAAAACTACGATTCGAGGCGGGAGATACGGACACAATTTTCTCTTGACGGACATCCTTTCCAGGCTCCAGGATGTCAAGGAACATATCTCTAATTCCGGTAGGACCCTTTTCAGCTTCAGCTTCATCTTCCTCATACTGATACTCTTTCTCATCCTCCTCCTCATTCTTAACCAGCCAGCAAGCCATGGCGTACAAAGCTTTGTGAGTGAATTCTCTCAGATACATACCTCCTCTGTTGAATTGGAGTAGGACTTCAGCTTCAAGTGCGAGTTGCGCGGAACCTGGTGAGACACTCAGTTGAAGAACTGGGTCGATGTCACTAGCGGGTCGCCCTTCAGGCGGCTCCCTACCCAAAGCTGGCGTATTGATGTCGTTGTAATGATCCAGAAATTCCAGTGGCTGTTTGTTTTGTGTATTCTGCTGCTCCTCGGGTCCGCGCTGTACCTTTTCTTTCCGCTCGTTCTCTAGCGTTGCAATCTTAGCTGTTGTCGCTGGCGAGGGCGGGTTTTGGTCAAATAACTTGCCCCAATCGATTGGCTCTCCTGCGGTCACGGGATCCAAATCGCCTGCCTTCGTCCAAAAGTGAAAGGAAGGTAACTCGTCTTGACTCAGGCTAATATAAAACAAGTTACGAAGGTTCTTCTCATCGTCGGCTCCTTGTTCAGCCGTTTTCCTGAAAGAGACCATGGAGCTTAATGGAGGCCGGGAGATTGGCTGGTCGCCTATAGCAGTAAGACCTCGCGTTTCAAATTCGTAGATATCATTCAAGGTAATGATTGCTGTTTTAGGATTCACAATCCCTACGAAGTCCGAAGCTCGAAAAAGTTTGCCTGACCGAAGGAATCCCGATAGGACACCCTGACGAGCGTCCTTGATCATCTCAAAGTTCGGCTTCCTGGGGTTCTTCTCCCGAGGTACACGTCGCTTTCCCACAGGCGTATCGAAAGACGTAGGAGGAGGAGGAGCGATAGCAGCGTCCTGACCACCTTTCAAACGAGGCTCTAGAAGCGAAGTGAGAGGTGTGGCAGAATCGCCAAAATTGGACTTTAAGAGATCCGAAAACCCCAACATGACAGTGGATCTAGTGCTTTGTAAAGAATGGCTAAACGGGACGCTAGATGGGTCAGTGTGGCACTTCTTGTTTCTGTGTTGCTGTGCAGTTGTTGGCGGTTTTGTAGTGACAGTAACAAGATGACAACAGAGAGCGCTGCCTGCAGCCAGGCTTTTGACAAAGCCATGTTGAAGCCATTGACAATGGATTAAAGCTAAAGACTACGAGTGTATCATGAAGCCCCATGCTTGCGGTGAGATGCAACAAAGCCGACATGGAGATTTTTGCCTAGGAGTTTGGAATGAGCGCGTCTGGTATCTGAGACAGCTAAAGAATGTATGACCTGGAACGGTCAAACGCAACCATCCTGAAGGAATCTTAAGTGATATGATCACTCCTAGCATTGCAGTCTCTTTTGGAAGACCTGTTGTTCTAACGCTGAAATAGTGTTCGCAATCGTTCAAAATGTAGCGATACTACCCAGCAATGTACTGGAATAATGAACAATGAAGCTTTGCCAGCCTAGTATGGGTCCTCAACGAATGGTATACGTCCTACACGGAAATCAGCTTACATCCGCCGCAACGTGCAGCCTCAGGATGCCGGAACAGCTTAGACTGCTTACTGAGGGTCTCTATTATGGAGCAATGGGTTCGCCGCAATCCATTTACCCTTCCGATCGTTCTACTCGGTCTCCAATTTGGACTGTCGGTTGGTCGTAAGCTCTACAAGATCAACACGGGCGGGGCCCAAGACGATCAAGTCGTACCTTCCCCCCTCAAGAGCCTATTGCCAAAGCTCTCGGAGGAAGATGCTGCAAGTCTGCCATATCCTCCGGATGCCTATCCAGGTAGCAGAGATGTCACGTCGCCCTATGGAAGTTTAAGGGTCTATGAATGGGGACCAGAAGATGGGAGAAAAGTGCTCCTAGTACATGGGATATCCAATCCGTGTATTGCATTGGGAGCCATTGCGCATGGTCTGGCTGACAAAGGGTGTCGAGTGATGATGTTCGACCTTCCGGGCAGGGGCTGGTCCGATACCCCTATCCCCACACCCCATTCAACTCGCCTCTACACCACTACGATCCTACTAGCTCTGACCTCCTCCCCTCTAGCATGGACAGGCAACGGCGAAACGTTCTCATTGATAGGCTATTCCCTCGGCGGTGGTATTGTCGCCAACTTCACTTCCTACTTCCCTTCTCTTGTTTCTTCCTTGGTCCTCCTCGCTCCGGCTGGTCTTATGCGCCAGAACCGTGTTACTTTATGGAACAAGATACTCTTCAATACGGGATTGATCAATGAGACGACTCTAGAAAGAATTATCAAGAGACGTATGAGAAAAGAAGAACCACTCATCAGACTTGACCCGAAGGAGAAGCCATCAATAGAGACCGCTGTTGGAGGAGAAATCCCAAAAGAGAGGGAGAAGGATGTGCCCGCCCAACCCATGTTGTCGCGTACCAAGCCTCAGGCCACGTTCTCAGGAGTCCTAGTACGTCTGCATCTCATTGCTTCCAATATTTGTCCCATGATCTGACTTTGGTTTAGCCATGGCAGGTCGACAATCACCCCGGGTATGTTAAATCCTTCATGTCTAGCATTCGGTATGGGCCAATTACTGGACAACACGCTTATTGGCAACGGATTGCCGAACGACTGACCGCACAAAAGACCTCTAGCGAGGGCAGACATGAAATCGAAGGTTTGCAGAACGGCAAGGTGCTAATCATAGCTGGACACAAAGATGTAATAATTGTCGAAGACGAGCTGGTCGAAGATGCTACGGAGATTCTAGGGGAGAATAACGTCAGATTTGAACTCGTTGATGCAGGTCACGAGCTGGCTGTCACTAAAAGCAAGGAAATACTTGAATTCATACTCGCGTTTTGGGAGAAAGACTCTTGAAGCCAATGTCACGATTGCGCAACAAGGTCATGAGCTGGCTTTCCTTGCACCTTCTCAACAAGGAGCAGGAATATGAGAAAGACTCGCCTTTCGAAGCTTATGTTCCGATCCCGTCTGCTTATCAATTTCAAGTTGCATTTCTTTGCGGTTCGTTGTGCAGGTACCCTTCAATTTGTCGTCAGGTTTGAGTGCCGTTTCATACTACCATTTTGTGAGTTGGAAGCATATTGGTCTATCCGCTGGTCTCCGAATGAGGCGTTCAACATGTAAAGCTATCCAAGATCAAGCAATCGGCTCCTTGTATCCAAGCACGGCATTGTGCAGGGCTCTATCATTCTCTTACGTCCTCTGGAAATATGAGGAAGCTCTGTGATATAAATATTGTCTAGAGTCACTTCTGCTACAGCGGCTCTGCACGGTTAGTGGTGCCAAAACCACCTTTGTGCATGAGTATGCACGCTGTTTGGTCTGCGCTAGAGACATAGGTGTCTGCAAACCCTAGAAGGATATTGTGGGCAAGCTTGGTCTTACAGATTGAAAGTTGAACTGGGAAAAGCCCATAAAATTCGGTTCGTCGGAGCTGATGAAATCGCAGGCAAAAGGGTCAGATGTTGCAGGATATGGCTGACTCTATGTTAGTCTTGCAACTGATGTGGCATACTAATAGATCACAATTACACGTATCACTATCACACCATTGTTGTGGAGGTCTTGGCATATTTAAGTGGCCTTCAATTACTCAAGCCGTAACTCGGGCAAGCCCAAAACACGTGCACTGGCTTGAACCAACAAACTTTCCCAGTATTACTGACATATAACGACGCAAGCCCTCCCCCAACGAGTCCCAACCCGGCCACAACGAATGCAAATGGACATCATCCACTTCTCCCCACCTCCCACCGAAGATTTCATCCTCACCAGCCCCACAATGTCCCAGCCGACCCCCTCGCCAACCCGCCTCACCCACGAAACCCCCTTGTCCCCAACTCAACTCACCCCCGACACCCCTTCCTCCGCCACCTTCGCCCCCATCCACACCCGCAACCCCAGCCGCATCAACAGCATTGGCGAACCCCATTACAGATCCCAGACCCAGCTCACGCTAAGGGAAGCCTTGCAGCAAGGCCCCGTCACGGTGCCCAAGAACCCGAGACGCCTGTCGGATTTCGAGGCGAATCTCAGTCGACTGGAGAGGAGGAAGTCGAAGGCTTGGTCGGGCGAGGGCTTGGGTATTGCGGAAGACTGCGGTGAGGGAGAAGGGGAGGGGGAGGGGGAGGGCGTGAGACGGAAGTCGGATGCCGAGGAGTTGAAGTTGCTGGTTGTTGGGAAGTTGAGGCGGGTGAGTTTGTGCAGGATTCTGGTATTTGATGTTACTGGAGGGGATGCTGATGGTTGTGCTTTTTTAGTTGTCCAGATTCTGGTCCAATCGGTCGGATTAGAAACGCTAGAGGCTCTTAGAGATTGTTGCATCGATGTTGAGAGTACGGTGGACGAGGGCTATGTTCTATGATAAAACCAAATCAATTCTTCTATCCGGTTTCAATTTTCCTCCCTGCGGTTTCGAATTTCGCTAATTTCTGCCTTGTACAAATTCTTCTCTACATTTGATTGATTCATGATTGATGCTGGTGTCTATCTAACCTATGAATGAAAGGAGACCTTTGTGCCTAGCAGCACACTGCCGTGGAAACCTCCACCGATCTCGAGGCAGGTTTTCGTTTTTGGGTGGGTTCAAGGTATAGAAGCCACGATACTTAGCTACGCTAAGTCTGAAAAGAAACGTAGCGCAATATAGATAGCGAGGTTGTATTCTTGAAAGTATAAGACGATCCATTGAATGAATTCTATAGGCATAGATAGCATAACGTGTTTAAAGAAGGTAGAAGTAGATAAAAAAGAATACATACAACTGAGCATGAAGGGCCGATTGTATGTGCGGAGAACGGGCTAAGGAGGAAGAGAGTAATAAGAAGAGGCAAAGACAAGAAAGAAAGAGCCAAATAGAACGAGACGGGAAGTTCAAAGATGTTTGAATCGAGGGGACAGTAGAAAGCCATGGGGAAGGTCCCTAATATACAGGCAATACTAAGGGTCACGGTTGATGAATGACCTATGAAAGTGCTTGTGAGAGAACCCGAGCAGATACGAGCAGCCTCAAACGTTGTAGATTCATTCTTGTGTAGGTGAAATTGGGGGCAGATATCGATCCTGACATTTTGAACGGAAGGCTGAGTAAAGTAGGTAGAGAGTGAAATTGTATCTGTAAACTATGTCCTCACATCAATAGTCTGCCAGGACTGTCTTTGTCACAAGCGGGTCTGAAGGATGGAGATGCCTCGCAGGCATTAACGCACAAGGCTCCTTGTCCCGCTCAAGGCAGGACAGGTTCCTAAATGCTAGAATACAAGGCACTGGGTCTTCTATCGCGCTTAGCTTGTGATCCGCCAACAATGGAGAATATGCTGGAGACGTTGTGTGTTCTGTTCAGTAGCGCTTCGTGTGTTAGACGAGTAACAAGCGGAGAGAAGATGGTAAGATAATAAGGGTATATGCGAATCATATGTAGCGCCAACGCTATGCGAAGTCTTACCAAAGGACTGAGTAGAGTATTGTACAGTACCAAAGTGAGGTCAAAGGTGACCTAGGTCACCAGGACTCAAGTCACTGGCTCCTACTGATTCCGAGGCTTTGCTCAAATCCATGTTCTTGATCGACCATCCCGCTTCCTCTTGAACCCAGTCCTTCTTTTCTCCAAGAACTGCAATCCTGGCGTCTTTCATTCCTTCTACTAGGAACCGTTGAGCGACCTCACGTATGTCCTCTTTCTTGACATCCAGCAGCTGCTCGCGCTTAGTCTGCTCCATGGCCTCATCTACACCACTAAGGAACCTGGTCATACCCTCTTGGCTTACGCTTTCGGGAGCGTCGACGCCCTGGAAGACGCTCAACTTCGCTTCCTCAAGGTTCTGGTGTGTCCATTCTTTGTCTCGAGCCCACTGACCTGCTTCTCGCATGATCTTTAAAGTGTTCTGTGGATTGGGATCTCGGTAGCTGTAGTAACCGAATAAGCCACTTAGATCTCGGGAGTAAGCTCCACCTCCATAAGCACCGCCCTTCTCTCGGATTTCGTGATGCAGATGCTTATGAGTAAGGAGTTGCGAAAGGATTTGCAAAGGCCCCCCGAATGCGTGAGTGTACGATACGGTAGGAATGGCGAGGGCTGAATGGTAGACTTGGTATGGTAAGGGGAAGAATGTCGCTGGTTTAAAAGTGTCGCCGGGCACAGATGCTTCATCTCTAGGGATACTGGTAGACTGAGCGAAGTGTGAGAGGAATTTCTGCAGTGCTGCTTCATTGGAGGAAACAGATTCTGGTCCACACGTCAGTGCTGCTCGGAAGCTTGATGAGTTGGAAATTGCAAAACGCTGAATAGCCTTCAGCTTGGCAATAATATCACCCAAACCCTCAACGGCAGATCTGTTTGCTAAATCTCCAGTATGTTGGATCTGTGTCAGACCTCCAACTTGTTCGTTCATGAGCCCATGTTGAGAGAGCCCTGCTTCCGCATATCTACGAGCATACGAATGTCCAGAGCCCGAGACAGCATCCAACGCACCATTTGCGTCAGCTTGAAGTAGTTGCCTGATCTTGCTTTCGGCTTCCGGACCATCGAAGTTAGTCTCTTGAAGGATAGTCCGGAGCAACTCGAACATGGCTGGCACATTGTTGTCCAATGCGTATCCAGAAATTGAGAGCCCCTCCACTGATTCACTCATATCTTTTGGCGAAGGTGAAGTGTGGTAAGATGTACTTACTCCCCCTGTGTTTAATTTTATGAGATCTTCAAGCTGTTCCATGGTCTTGTCTTTTGTACCGAGCCGCATGATGGAGTCATTGAAAAGCGGAATAAGCATACGTAGTTCTGACGGAAGACCAGTAAACGTGTTGATAGCTCGGACATAGGTTAGCCCGTTGGTACTGGCTTCTCGCCACTGAATCTTAACATCCCCCAGCGTTGTGTCTCGAGTTGGCTTCTTCTCCATTTGACGTGGAATATCTCTAACATGGACACTGGGTAGACAGCTAACATCTTGATCACTTGCTTTCTCTTGAACTTCAAGTAGCTCGAGTTCCCGTGCCGTAAGCTGCCTTTGAGCTTCAGCCTCTCCGCCTGCCTTCCTAGTCACCTCGGAGATACTTGCTGCTAAGCGCGTAGCTTCCTCAGCAGCTAATTCTTCGCCGTAGGTTTCTGAAGGCTCCATTGTGAAAGTCAATGTACGATCATTGAGGAGATATTTTTCAAGCAAGTTTTCCAAGTAAGCCTCCTCGGAGAATCGTTGCTTGAATGCGGTCACAATATCGTTCCAAGCTAGCGCGTGGAATGGGTCAACGCCGTTGAACCAGCCTGGTTGTACTCGTTGCATGAGACCCATACCAAAGCTGGCTGTTTTGTGCTTCAGGGCCAGCTCGAGCTGGTGCAAATAGCCGTCCACCTTGGCCTTGTCGAAGCCTTTTTCATGGACTTCACGCAGCTTTGACCGGATAGCCTCCTTAACCTTCAAAACGTCTGCCTCTCTTACACCGTTTAATCCAATAGAAAAAGTCCCTATCTTACCAGCGCTATCGTAGCCGGTGTTTGGGCTCCAATCTGGGCCTAGCCCAGCTTCTATAAGAGCCTGGTACAGTGGGGAACCATAGCCATCGAGAAGCAACGATGACATGATGCCTAGCGAAAAAGTCTCCACTATATTCGAAGTATCACCCATCAGCCAAGAGGTGGACACTTTATGCTGCATCTCCTTGTCGACCAAAGGATCAACAGGTCCCTTGACTGTGTAATACAGAGGTCCATTATCAAGGCTTATTGGTGTCTTGATGGTCGTGTCTGCTTTTATCCTTTCAAAAAGAACTAATTGCCGCTCCATTTCCTGAAGATGATCCGTAAACGGCATATTGCCGTAGGTGAATATTTTAGCATTGCTTGGGTGATAATTTTTCGAATGAAAATCTTTCAAATTCTGGTAGGTGAGATCAGTCATCTTCTGAGGATCGCCGCCTGAATTGTTGATGTCTGGAAAAATCTGGTTTTGGAACTTGATGTAATACAAGTAGCTTGCGTCTGAAACCATGCCCTTCATTTCATTGTAAACCACTCCCTTGAAGACCAGCTTGTCATCTGTGCCGCTTTTGACGTGACCACTCGCGATGGCCTTGGGATTCTCAGGTCCTATCCTCCAACCCTCCTGAGTAAAGTCATTCTCTTTAAGCAGAGGATGTAGTGTAGCATCCAGATAGACAGACATTAGATTCTTGAAGTCCTGCTGGTTCGTGGTAGCGAAAGGATAAGTCGTATGATCCGAGGAGGTAAAGGCGTTCATGAAATTGGAGAGGGACCTAGGTAGCATCTTAAAGAAAGGGTCCCGTACGGGGTACCTAGTCAAGGTCAGCTCGTCGCCTCGAAGAAGCTCTTCACCGGACATACTTCTGACTCCCGCAAAGCGTGGTGTGCTCAAGTATGTGGGGAACACCTGTGTGATCTGGGGGATTAGTCTTGAAGCCAATGGAGAAAACATTATTCTTGTCGTCTCTGGCAACGTGCAGATATTCCGCTCCAGTCTTCTTATGCTCGAGTTCAAAGGCCGTAAGCTGTAATTCAGGTACGTGCTTCTTGCGCTTGAGCCTGAACGTATGCTTGCTTTCTCCGAGCTGTGGAGACTGGTCGAGACTGGCCAATGATGCCAACCCACACCGACTGGTCGGCGGGGTAGGATGTCTGCATCGTTGCCATGGTGCAAGTAAACCCTTCTTCCGCTCTATATACCTGGATGAAGCGCGCAACATTTCATGATCTGCTGCGCGAAGAGAAGAATGTCGCAAGATTGGAGAGGCAACAATTTGGCCTTTAGCATTCTTCCGGACTAGCGGCGGGTGACTTCTGCGGCTTGGAGAACGACTCGAGACGGTCCATCTACATGCTTTGATTCTGCTTACTCTGGATAGTCATTCCACTCCCGTTCTCTACAGAAATAGAGGTCTATTGCACCTCGAGTATCCATATCTGCATACTGGGATTTCATTATACGCTCCCCGTTCCAAAGGTCTGACCCACCGCCTCTACGTATCCCTCCGAACCGAGATCTTCGCCTCTCGCCTAAGGTCTCGCATTCACAAAAAGCAAGGTCTATCTCTGAGGATTCAATCGCTACTGGTCCTCATCTTATATATGCAAAACCTTGAATCGCGAATAGTAGCACTCAACAAAAGTCAGGGATCAAGCGCAGGGTCGCAGACGGATAGCTGAGACAGGGGCACAAAGAACTAGCAAAGACATCCGGAGGACCGCATCATAGCTGATTCTGGCCATTACGAACCAAATGACAAATGAACGACAAATGTACCTGAAAACCTGGTCAATCAGACTGTGATCCCTTGGACACATCGGTCTTCTCTATCAAAGCAACAATGGCGGGACATGCATCTCAAGCCCCTACAGCTCCAGCGAGCACACGCCCGTCTCCAGCGGCGAATACCAATCCATCATCTGACTACATCAATGGCCATGGAACCCTACCAGACGCACCAGCGCCAAGTGCAGCACCCGCAGCTTCGACCGGGAAGAAAGGCAAGAGCAAGAAGACCACGGATCCCAACGAAACAGGGAAGCTACTTGCGGCAAAGATAAATCAACTTGAGCTGGATGCTGCAGGAGAGAAGGACCAAGACGCCGAGATTGGTGGGTACACTTTTACTCAAGAGTCAAAGAAGACTGTACTTGCTTCAATGAAAGAGCATGATCTGCCGCAAGACATGATTGCTGAGGTGGCGAGAGCCCTCGATGCGGGGCCTGAAGCCACCCGGAGTGGACAAGGACTTCCAAGCCTCAAGACTATCGAGACGCTCGTGGCCAAATTCTCCCTCCATATTCCAAACCTCAATCTAGCCCGCGCACATGAGAACTTGTTTGCCAGACCTCTGCCTGTGAATTCTATGGATCGACAGAAGCTGACAGAGATGCCTCCTGGGCTTATTGCCGATATAGAACGAGAAGTCAAAAAAGCAACCCGAGACTTATCGAACCTCTTGACTGGGATGGAGACACCACTTTCCAGACTTGAAGAAGTGCAAAAGAGATACACCGGGTTGCTGGCTGATATGAAGCGCATGGAACGGGACAACACCAAGAATAAGAAGCGTGCCGATCTCTTACAAAAAGAGAAAGACCAAGGACGATCAGAACTCAGCAAGACCAATAGCATGAAAGAAAAGCTTGAGAAGCTGTGTCGCGAGCTTCAGCGAGATAACAAGAAACTCAAGGTTAGCGCCAAAATACCCGCGCTAGCTCTGATATCTCTAACACTTCTTGAAGGACGAACAGAAGAAGATTGAGGACACTGAGAGACGGAGTCGAGACGATTTCAGTGACCGAACCAGCAATCTTTACTGGGTAATTGACGATACTATGGACCAAGCAGAGAATCCAGAGGGTCAAAAGATAAATGTCGAGCAGGATGAGATGTATGTACTTCAGCCCGACTTTACCCTTTCACAGTTGTAATTTGTTGCCTCGACTAACACTCAGTTTTGCTTAGGTTCCGGCAGAAGTTCAAATCATTCACTGAGCAATATGAGCTTCGTGAGCTTCATTTCCATGCTCTGATGCGGACCAAAGAGTGTGAAGTGCAACTAAGCCTGGCGCGTGCTGAAGAACATCGAAAACGCGCTGAGGATGAAGCGAAAAAGTCACGAACGCTGAACGCCCAGGTCTCCACATTCTCTCAAACTGAGACTGAGCTTAGGAGTCAACTGAACATATACGTTGAAAAATTCAAGCAGGCAGGTCTATCTTTACCTAGTTCATTTACCTTTATTTCCTTACGTCTGCTGTATTCTCCCTTCCAGACTCCCATGTGCTGCCACCATATGTGTTTGTCCTCCTATAACTATCATGCGTCGTGATGGGGCCGGCAAACAGATGATCTTCATCACTACAATTTTGCAGCCAAGTACTTTATGTTATCCCCTATCTAACATTTGCACCTCAGGTGGAGGAAACTCTTAACAACTCCAACGAACTCTTCCTGACTTTCCGCAAGGAAATGGAGGAGATGTCCAAAAAGACCAAGCGTCTAGAGAAGGAGAATCTCAACCTGACCCGCAAACATGACCTCACCAATCGCAATATCCTTGAAATGGCGGAAGAACGCACCAAGATCAATAAGGAGATGGAGACCCTACGCAAGAAGAACAACACTCTCGAGAGCGTGATTCGTCGCATGCAAGATCAAGGCCGCGCACCAGCGGGCGCGGGAGCACTCGATGGCGACGAGGAAGGCACTGAGAGTGACTATGAGGAGGAGGAGGACGACTTTGATGAAGAGGAGGGCAGCGAGGAGGTCGAATACGACGACGATACTGAAGAAGAGGCTCTGCAAGCGCAGGTTGGAGCTCTTCCTACCTTTGGACCAGTACCACCACCACCGCCCTCATCGCAGGCTCAAGTCAATGGCAAGGTCAATGGTGAGATCAATGGAACCGCCAACACCAAATCTATTGTTGTCTGAGCTTCTGTGTCGTGGTGGGATCCAGCCACGGAGCATGCTCCTTCACAGCTGGCAGCCTGGATAGCGGAAATATCACGATGCAGACAGAGCATCATCACAATCAGTCCAATTGCCGTTCCACATTCCACAGTTTACTTTCCTTGCCACGTGTATACCCGCTTCCAACCCTTAAGCACTCAACCGCCTTCCCAACCATACAATTAATAATATCCTTTGCAGGTTTGATATCATTGATCGACGCCGCCACAACGCCCATCAATTACGGGAAGTCCACATCCCTATCCTCCTCCATATCCCGCTCCATCGGCACCACCCCTTTCCCCACCTCCTCCCTCACCTCCTTCCCTCTCCCCTCCCAACCCTCTAAATACCCATTCCTCCTCACCCACAACGGCCTCCCAGTAACCACCAACGTCCTCACCGTATCCCCCCTCCCGGCCCCCACCACCGCCTCCTTCTGCTCCGGACTACACCCCGCCTCCTCACTCGCCACAAACCTCGTCCCAACCCACACCCCCCACCGCCCCATCATCAACGCCGCAGCCAAACCCCGCCCATCATAGACCCACCCGCCGCGGCCACCATGCCCGTCTCCCCACCCAGCATAGCCGGACGAAACCGCCGCGCGATATCCACGCAAGCGGGAACGAGCAAATTCGCACTGATGTCGCCCGTGTGGCCGCCCCCTTCGTCAACCCTGCGCACACACGACGTCCACGCCCGCCGCAAAACGCTTTTTCCGCATGCCGTGGATGAGCCCACCATATTCATGACTACGACGTCCCGGGCCGGGACGCCAACGGCGCAGACGAACGGTTTCGCGCCTTCGTCGATGATGACGTCGATGAGTTGGTTCATTCAGTAGGCCTTTTGTGTAATCGTGGTTCTGTTTTTCTAGCGGTGCGGCCGACGGCGGGGAGGAGGGCGAGGTCGACGTCGAAGGGGAGGGAGGAGGTCGTGGGGAGGGATTTTGATTCGTGGATCGTGGCGCGGAGGTGGGGGGTGTGTATAAGGTAGCCGAGGC
Organism: Xanthoparmelia taractica; assembly: GCA_033085395.1. Classification (NCBI taxonomy): domain Eukaryota; kingdom Fungi; phylum Ascomycota; class Lecanoromycetes; order Lecanorales; family Parmeliaceae; genus Xanthoparmelia; species Xanthoparmelia taractica. Next base: position 75,528 of record JANQBS010000184.1, read on the forward strand.
CGCCGTTGTTGGAGACAGCGGAGGCGAGCGGGGCGGTGGAGGTGTGGGCCATGCCGGCTGGGAGGATGGGGTGCCAGATGGAGAGGAGGATTGTTGGGAGGGTTGTGAGGGTGGGGGCGGGAGAGGACATTGTTGGGAGGGTGGAGGTGGGTATGGAGTGGAAGGAGTAGGGGAGCTGAGATGGGATACGGGCGAGGTATTGTTTGTTGTTTGTGGATGATGAGCTGGAGAGCTCAATGCTCTCCTGTTGCAGTGAGAGCTCGGGGTTTGGGAGCCAAAGATAGGGAGCCGAGGTCCAACCAAGGGCGTGGCCAAACAGGTGACAATGGAGGTAAGGAAACGCGAGACAGTGCGAGAAGACAGTACGATCGCGATGTTTTATGAACCAATATAGAAGCCTCAACTGCCTTCATCAGCGTACAAAGCGCGCACTCAAACTCGCAAAAGCATCAGGACTATGCCGCCCGTTCACACTTTCCTGACTGACATGCCTTGCGCCCCCTGGCTCCATTCCATTCGCAGCATTTGCATTAGCCGTAGCAGACTGGAACGGATTTCTGCTCCCGGATGAGGGCTGCACGGGCATGGTTACGCTCCGCTGTCCTTGCTTGGGGCCTGGAGACAGATTCGCCATTGACGGTTCTGGCGACGGGGCAGTATTGGGATCGCTCGGAAGAGGTGGCGGTGCCAGCTGAGGATAGTTGTAGAGTGCCAAAATGCTCGACTTGTCGATGCGTCCGGTTTGCTGAGGCCGGAGAGGTTGAGCCTGGTAGGGGTCATACTGCTGAGGTTGCTGTGGTTGGGGCTGCGCAGAGTACTGTGAGGGGTCAGTCATGGAATGCTGAGGCGCGTAAGGGTTGGAAAATTGCTGCTGTTGGAGTTGTGGCTGTTGGTTCTGCTGCTGATAAAGGTTTTGCTGGAAGGTTGAGTCTTGCTGGGTCTGCGGAGAATATGCTCCTGGAGACTCAGTGGAGTAACCATTCATAAATTGCTGAGGTATAGAAGGTGGCTGATATTGCTGAAATGGATTATATGGCTGCTGGGTATCTGGTGTCTGATGATTTGATACGTATTGATTCATAGAAGGTGGTAAGGCCTGCTGCGCCGTCTGATAGAACGGATTATAACTCTGATTAGGAGCGCTTTTTTGTTGGAAATATGGATTAGATTGTACAAATTGCTGAGGCATCTGTGGCACTGGAGGAGTCATGGTCTGGAAGCGTATATCCTGCGCCGATGGTGGCTGGCTCGGATAGCCTCCTGTAGCGTTGGGAAATAATGGTTGCTGCTGCTGGGGAGAAATCTGCATGCTAGAAAACGCTCTTTCCAGGGCTCCGTTTGCTGGCTGCTCGTTGGGGATACCGAACGGATTGTATGATTGCGCTGGCGACTGTGGTGGATTCGAAAGACTGAAGCTCCTGTTTGCTTGGGCTTGTGGTTCGGGCATGCTCGTATGTGCTTGTTGTCCTTGCGACCCAGTATTCGTCGCAGATGTGGTACCGTTGGCTGCGAATGATATGCCGTTCACGACACCAGTGTCCTGGGCACTTGATGGCAAAGAGGATATGGGCTGGCTGACAGCAACGTTCCTGGCCTGATTTGGCGTCCTTGACCTTGATGTAGGCGCGCTGCCTTCTCCTAGCCTGACAAGGGTCTCAATCGCCCGCTCCAGATTCCCGTTCATGCCCTTCAATATGCTTGCGTTTCGCTTTTCATCCACGAAACCCATATCTTTCAGCTGAGCCAACTTCGCCTCCATCTCCCCCCCACCGCCTCCTACGCTTGCTCCAAATACCCTTGATTGTTTGTTCACCCTGATTGGTTCTGCACCGAAGCCGTTGACGCCATCACGGGGTGAGCGAGGAGGAGATGTCGGTGCGTTTCTGGAAAGAGGAAGCATAGAAGATGCGCTGCGTAGGCCGAAGCCAAACCGCTTGCCTGGCTTTGGTGGTAGTGGAGGTGGTTGGTCTTCTGAGCTGCGGGTGCTGCCAGTATCATTACGGGTCGCTGGTCGCCGCGAATGGCCGCCAGAGAATAGCTGCTGATCGTACTTCTGTTTTATGAATTTCTCCAGTACCGCATCAACCTCATCGACGTCCAAAGGTATCGGTGGCTTCGTGTTTTGGGGATTGAATGTTCGATTGGTATTGGCATTCCCATTGCGCTTCATGCTCTGTAACTACCGTCAACGTATGGACACCATACCCCCTCATAGACGTACATCGACTTGATCATTAGACCAGCTGTCCATGCTCAGAGATTTGACCTTGGAGATGTGGGTACCGAGCTTGCGATGAAGTGAAGCGCATCGCATGCACAGAAATATCCCCAACTAAAGTCCAGCATCCAATGTCAGTGATATTTCCTCCGCTCTTTCTTCTAGTATTCCTATGCACTTACACTCCAACTGGCCCATCCTATCGAGGCTGAAGTCAGCATGGGAAAGATCATGACTTCTCCGCAGCAGGAGGGGATACCTGGATTCTTAGCTCCACAATCTGCGCATCGGTCATTGCCTGGAACGGTCTTGATTAACTCTTGAAGGGCTTTCTCATTGCGCGCTTGGTGACGCTTGCTAAGTGCCGTGGTCATGTTGTTATATATGTTGTATGTCGTGTGCAGACTCCGAGTGAGAGTACGATGTTAGGGTTTCGGTGCCCGTTACTCAGCGTCGGCTGTATGCTAATCCGCGCAATCCACGGGAGCAGTGGAAGGAATGTAAATCATCAAGATTCGCAGGTCATCGAGAAAGGGGAACTTTGAGTTGCTGGGGCGTGTATACGGCTTTGAAGATCAGACGATTTTTGGCCCCTGGAAAGGTTAGATCGCTGAAGCAAACGGTACATTGGTTTGATCTTTATGATTATGGATCTATCGAATCAAAGTGTATTGTCCTACTTAGTAGTTGAATGGAGACCAGCTGGATTATGTTATGTCATTAGTCAGACTTGGAAAAATTGTCCCCCAGACATGGATATCAATGGCGTGCAGCAAAATTCAATTAATCGTGCCCCACACTCAGCCTCGTTCCTCGGCTGAGTGCTACCCAGCCATAGACAAATTTCAGCCATACGCAAATCTAGACCCATTAATCTACATATATATAGACGTTATTCATGAACTCCTTAATGACCTCCTTCCAAATACGTATTTCCCACTTCCTTGGTGACTGCCACGTCTTGATATGTGTTTTTGTCTGCTTGAAGACCCGTTTGCATACGTTATCGTACTTCTTCTGCTATGCAGTCTCTCGTTCCTTAGCCCGTGCCCGTTCAAGTTCAAGACGTTCTTGATTCATATAACGTGCTTGTGTCGAATAAAGAATACCCCCTTTCTGAAGTACCTTATTGGCTTCTAATTTGCGAGATTTGCGAGTATTTTCAGTCAAAACTGTGGCCTCCAATCGTTGTTCTATTAAGAGATCACATCGGGCTATCGCAATCTCATCACGAACGAACTTTTATAAAAGCTTCAATAGATCCTCTGGCAGATTGAGATGCGTTATAAGTTCAACATTAGCTGTGGCCAATTATCGAATAGATTTGGGGGTTTACGCAAGTGATATAAATGATTGGGGTGCCTCAAGAGTAGTCTGTCGAGGTGAGAGTGAGTTGCGTACTTTTTCGAGAACTATCTCTGGATTGTATGAGATTAGGCCCGTATATCTCCATGCTGAGAGTATGGTAATATATTTGAATGCTTGACGTCGAAATGTGTTAAATGCAGCCAGGAATTCCACCTTAGAAAACGTCTCATCCCCCGTATAAATGGCTTGATTAACGGCTTCGGAATAATAGTGCTTGACTGGCTGGAACACACACACATCAAGTGGCTACAATAGATGTATAGTATGCGATGGGAACGTGAATGAAATGATGTTGTAGTGCTCGCAGTACTCCAAGAACTCGTATATATCATGAGATCCATAGCCATCCATAATGAGAAGTCTCCGACTACCCTATTGTCCACGGCGAGAATATCGCTCAAAATGCTTAATCCACTGCAGTGAGATCCAGTCATTATTGAAGCCTATCTCCGAAGTAATCATAGCGACGTGGGGATCCAAATCGTTGACGAACCAGGGAGCCAGGATATTGGTTCCAGTCACAATCAAGAATGGAGGGATCTCGCCACCAACACCGTTAATACACTCAATAGCAGTCAACAGCTCGCGATTGTTGAGGCATTTGCTGTAGATTGTACGTGTAGAATCTACAGCAATGACCCAATCACTGCGTGCCATCTCAATTCGATATCCCGTCTTATCAAAATTTCATATATCCTGAGAATATATATTATGCTCTTGAACCATCCTTTGAAACCTCTCAAAATAACTCGTAATAAGATCTAGATCGTGCGTATTTCTTCTTTCTGCAGCGAGAGGTTTTCGTTTGACTTTGAAGA
>JANQBS010000185.1:0-79435 GCA_033085395.1 Xanthoparmelia taractica
ATATCCCATACCTTTCGGTATGGTATTCGAAAAACTAGTCCCATACCATCAAATATACCACACCTTTCCGACCCGTATTAATTATTCTTCGTATTTCTAGGTGATCGCTAAAAGATTAATTATAAACCTCTCTTAATAGCTTCGTATAAAACTCGACTAAGATCTATAATAGTTCGTTCTTAAAGAGTACTTTATTAACGATACGATATCGACTTAGCGTGTGATTATGAAGTTTAACCTAATTATAGTTTATCGCTTTACGAAATTCGTTATATATAGAGTTCTCTTTATTAGTCTTGTAAATTTGTTTAAATAAATCTTCTTCGATCTCTATAACTCGAATTTAAACACGATCCGAGATGAGAATCGTTTAATATTAATATTAACTTCTTTTATTAGCTTCGTTCGCTAAGATAGACGATAATATTCTTATTAGAGCGTCGGCTTTACTGTTAACTATTCTCGTATGAAAGATAATTTAAAAGTTGAATTTAGATAAGATATCTAGATAGCGGGCTTGACGGCGTGTGAGCTTCTTATTTTTTATAAAGGTTTTTAAGACCTAATAATTAGTAAACACTTAAATAGATAGCTCGATGTATTCTAGTTCTAACCGCCAGTGTTCGAAGCATCAAATAATTACTAGCAACTCTTTATTATAGATATAATAGTTATATTTCGCTAAGATTATGCTCTTACTATAGAATATTATCGAGTGAAGAATTTTATCGCCGTTATATTAAGATAAGATTTCTTTTAGCACGTAATTAGAAGTATTAATCTTAAGAATAGTCTAACGCTTAGAATTAAAGTGACGTAGAACTAGAATAGTGATTATACGCTTTTTAAGATCTTCGAACGATTTAATATAGACCTCGTTTTAGATAAAGAAAGTATTTTTCTTCGTGAGATTAATTAGGAATTTAATTAACTTAGAGAATTTATAAATAAAGCGCCGATAGAAGTTAATAAACTCGATAAAGTCTTAGATCTTCTTTAAATTTATAGGGATGCTTTAATTAAGTATAATCTCGACCTTGCGAGAATTTATTCGTAGATTAGTTCCTAATATAATAACACCTAGAAACACGATTTCTTTAATATCGAATTCGTATTTCTTAATATTAGTCTATAGATTAGTCTTTCGTAGGCGTTGAAGAACTTATTTGACGTGCTTTTGATATTTCGTCTTCGTTCGACTATAGATAAGAATATCGTCTAAATAGACTTAATAGAAGTCGTTTAGAAAATCGAATAGAATGTTATTAATGTATTATTGAAAAGTGCTCGGTTTATTCGTCAGTCCAAAGAGTAGTACTTATAGACTTCGAGGGCTGTAATGAAGGTCGTATAATTGAGTGGCTTCTACCCCGAGATCGCACTGTTCGCGGAGCTTATTTAGAATAGTCAGGAACTCTTTAGAGTTCGTATTAGTTCACTATATCAGCTATTCTTAAGTGACTATATTTCAGGCGAAGGTGAGATCCTTAGGCGCTCGGGGAGTGTTTCTAGATAATATAGACACTCGTTGATTTAGAGTATTCTTAAGATAACGTTCTAGGTTGGGGGGCAGCGTAGGGTAGATTACGGGGTCTATTCCCGCCTAAAAACCTCTCGCGCCCTACTTCGTATCACGAGATATTTTATAAAGACTATAAATAGATCGTTAAGTGAGTAATATTATATAATATTGAGATATCGTCCGATTTTATAAGAAAGTGATAGTTTTCTTCGAACTTTTAAATAGAATTACTTTTTTATACGAAACTCGCTCGAGTCGAGATTAAAATTAATACGGTGAGAACGAACTCAGCTAAGTTCACAGTGAGTGTCTTAGATCGATTATATATAAGTAATAATTGTTTAAATGAAGTGTGCTTATAGTCGAATAGACTTTAGAGAACGCTTTATTAATGCGTGGCGTCGAGAAGTAAGTTATATAAATAATTCTTGTTAGCGTATTTGCACGACTCTAACTATTATATTAATTAATAATAAAACGATTGAATCGTGTTAGAATTACGTTTAGAGTATATTAATAAATAGACTAATCGCGTAATTTATAGTCGCGTCGCGAAGTCGAGTGTTGAATAGGTATTGAGATTATATTACGTTGGTGTTTAATTAAGAGAGAGCACTTCGTATAATTTAAGAGCTATCTTGATTCTTGCTATAATTTCTTTAATCTCGCTTGCTTACGAGTCTTTAGTAATTTCGTATAATTTAGATCTTTTAATAGTACGTCTATATAGTTTGAGAGATATCTAAAATAATACGTATTAATGCCTTTCGAAGTCGACTATATTATAAACGAATTCTTTTAGCTCGCACGTTCTATAAGCGTAATAAGAAGATAAGACTTAATTTAATATTAGGACTACAATTAGAATAAATTAATAATAATATGTAACGAATAAATTAAGTCTAAGGAGAAACTATCTAGCTGGAAAGAAATATCTATGAGGAACGCCAAGGCCTATAGGGGCTAGTTCCAATTGGAAAGGAAAGCCGTAATCCCAATTGGGAAGGTAAGCCGACTTGGTGTTGCAGGCCTATATGGTCGTCACACTCGTAATAGATTCTATAATACAATTGAAAAGCACCCTCACAATAGTAAAGTAAGATAATATTTTATCTACTAAATTAATATATATATATTATATATATCTCGAACTTAAAATAGAGAATTATTATTTCGAGAGAGAAACTTTTTAATAGAGATTAATAACGTTAAAGCTTAAAGTAATTCGTCGTAGCTCGATAGATCTAGAATATAGATTCGAGCGAATAATCTCGAAATAAGAATAGAGAAGCGAATAATTATATAAATTATATAAGCGAGAAGAAAAAGAAAAAGAAAAAAGAGAATAGAAAAATATTAAATTAAAAATATTAAAAAAGATAGAAAGAATAATTAAAAAGAGCTTAAATTAAATAGATACACTCTTAAAAGCTAGCTCTAGAATCTAAAATTTAAGTCGTCGATATAATAGTTATAAATTTATCTAAGTACTTACGAATTAATTATCTACGTGAAAGAGAAACGTAATAATTTCTCAAAAGTGAAAATTAAATAACAGCTTATCTATATAAGAGGCGCAATTATTCAGGATTATCTCTCTCTCGCGCGACGATTATTCAAATCGCGCGATAATAGGGCGGCGCTCACCCGAGCCCCAATCGGGGTTGAGGTCGGGGCAGATTTCTGTCTTCTTGGCTTTACGAACGCGATTTCTTACATCATCAATTCTGTTACGTGACATGAGAGGGAATTGATTTCCTGCACCGTCTATCCCGCAGCGTGATATGCCTCTCACAGCCCCCAATGTCGAGGCCAGCGTCCAATGGGATTACTGGCAGTCTGGGCAAGCCCTCGGGCATCAAGAAGCGAAAAGCCGACGACGAGCTGCGGAGTGAGCAGCGACTTGCCAAAAGATTCGACTTGCTCAACCTTGGTTAGACAGATATCCCGACGGCATATGAAACATTGATCAAGAGCTAACTCATTCTACAGAACAAAATGGCAAGCTCTACCTCCCCGTCCAACATCCCCCACCGCCCGCCCGCCGACCCCCAGCCCACACAAATGGCACCAACAACAACAACAACAACAACAACGACAACAGCGACTCAATGGCCCTCGACGACACAAAAGACAAAATCTACATCCACAACCTCGACGACGAGCTCGCGGACATGGAATCCGAGGAAGAAAAACTCGTCTTCCTGCCAGACATCGAGAAGAAGCTGGGTAAGATTCCGAAATCGGTGCTGTTGGGCGAAGGGTACCCGGGTACTGGCCACGAGGTGGTGCTGTATAGCGTTCCGTCGTCTCTGTCGGTGCCGGAGGAGCAGGATAAGGTTCGGAAGGCTATTATTGAGAGCCGGGCGAGGGCGAGGGAGAGGCAGTTGCGTGGTGCGGAGGCGGAGGCTGAGGCTGAAGCGGCTCCTGTAAGACATGGGGATGGAGGTGGAGAGGAGGGGAAGTTGAAGGGAGAGAGTGGGCTGGATGCTGCTGCGGATCAGGTCGCGGGTGTCGAGGAAGGTGAAGACGCTATGGATCTTGGATAGTTTGGCAACGCAATGAATTCTCTTCCAGCTTGATCCCATCCACTTGTGCTCTTTGCGTAGAACGTCTTGGCAGCCATGATCGAAATCGTACATCTGAGATAGCAGCTATATGTTTGCCCCAACATGCTGCGTTACTATATATCTTTCATGTTGTACAGATAAATCTTAGTGAGCCTCGATAGATCTTTTTGATAAAATTATCTAGATTAAGAATTTTAGCCTTCTAACAAACGAAGAATCATATACAAGGGATTTAGTAGCAAATGTCCGACTTATACCCTATAGGAGCGTGAAATACTTCGATTTCAACGCCAAAGAATATGTAAAGGCTGTCTTCGCCATCACACAGCACTCCGTAAGGCGCCTCGCTAACACCATTGCAGCTCCTGCGCAGAACAACCCGTCTCGACCAGCTGCGAACCTATTTGGTGAGTGAGGTGCAAAGGCAACCTTTCTAATAAGCCCAACAGGCCAACCAGCTCGTTTGACAATGTCTGTCCGTCAGAGTCGTAGTGATGTGGATGTTGCCAATGCCGCATCTACATCTCAAGAATTCATATAAATGGTTCATGTCGTCAAGTGGCGCTAATGTCTGCGGTAGAGCATGGTAACGCCCGCCAAGTGAAGCCCTAGCGAGGCGCGGGCTCCAAGCTCCGCCAGCTGGGGTCTCTCTGGTGATGTTCAACGTCCACCCTGGTCTTGAGTCTGATCTGGCCCATCTCCATGTCTCTTCCGTGACCATCGCTCTGGATGTCTTCCTGCGTGCCGGCTTCGATGTGGGTGGGCTCCGAGATTATTCGTTCCGAGGACGACGTTCCCTTGTGCATGGACGGTTTGGACGAGGCCGAGCGCGAGCGATCCTTCCCGGGCAGCGAAAACATGGAGCGCACACTCGCGAAAAAGGGCCCAAGATTGCCTCCCTTCTTCAAGAGTGGGGCATAACAGGGTAGACTCGCGCAAATGACCGATGCGGAAGCTTCGATACTAGACCACATTATCATGTTCACGACGGGTGCTAGGATTCTCTATTAGTGGGTAGAAGCTGTAGTTGAAGGGGCTAGAAAGCTTGCCGTCAAAGTTTACCGCGAAATTGCCCAGGTCATAGCTGAGCTCGATATTACCCTGCATGAAACGTACGGTATAGACCAGACGAGCGATGGAGGATACAATACAGCTAGCGCCAAAGAATCAGTCTGGGGGGTCTGAAAAGTCCGAGGGGTTTTCTTTTTTCGGTTTGAGGGACTCACAATATGCCGAGTCCGAAGATGCTGCTTGTCCCAATCCTCTGCATCGAGCTCATGTGGAGTTTTCGGATAAAAGACACGGGGAGACAGAGGATGCTGATATCAAGCACAACGTCCGTCACGCTTGAGCAAACATACATGACTGGGTAATTCGTCGTAGGCGGGCAGAAGATCCAATTGCACCAGAGCGGCCAAATTTGAAAGAAGGTCGCGAACAGAAACGAGACCAGCCAGGCGCACGTGAGAAGTATCATAATATTGACCACCACTGGGAATCGGCGAGCGGAAAAGAGTCGGCCATAGAAGCAAAGGATCGAGAGCTTTACAAAAGCTACCGCGAGGATGTACCAAAACTGCAGCACGAACAAAACCTGTTTTCTAAATTTAAGTAGTTGCAGCTTAACAGCGAGCAGACGTGTATTTCATCACGTACTTTGAGAAAGGCGATACCCTTTTCCTCACTCAACGACTCGTACGGAGCTCCAAAGCCGGCGGCGAACACGCCAGTGATGTTGGTGACGGCGAGGGCTACGGAGAAGAACTTGAAACAGAGGCATGAGCAAGACACCATTGGGCTCTGTGGGGGCATTCTCACCAACGCCGTCAAGATCATGTAGTCGTCGAGCTGGAGATAGAAAGCCTTGGGCCTGCGTACTTGGAACCGCAGTACGACGGAGAGTACAGCTAATACCATGAAAGCAGCATTTGTGGCCACCATGGCGCGAGACGCAGCGGTAAGCATGACTAGAGAGTGTGGTTAGCAGTTGAATAGAAGAGGAATCAAAAGATTTTGGCGAATAGTGGCAAGTCTTTGGAGATTGAATGAAAGTGGCAAGTCTTTGGAGATTGAATGAATCGCAAGGGGTCCGGAAACTCTATGAGAGAACCCTTGGTTGGAAAGGGAGTCGAACTTACGTGAGGTAGTGTGAGACCGGTATATATTTAGTTAAAAGCATCCTTAATCGCTGGGCGTTCAAGCCCAGATCGAGTTGGTCTTGTCATGCATGCGAGGAGAACGTGATCATCCCCACAATAAGTGTATCTGAAACAAATTGATAATGCATCTGACTTGCATGGAATATTCGCCGAAAATGATCATATGCAACTGCAGACCCGAAGGATTGCTATTGGTCTTCGAAAGCCTTCTTCTTGTCCCTAAGTCGAGCTGAGACGGCAAGCGTTCTCTTAGCAAGATACTTCGTACCCCGCATTTTCATCTGCAATCATCAAGCTACCTTATACATTTGTTCCTGGATCGTACAGGTACCATTTTCTATTATGCAAACTATGAAGCACACATATACTTCCAGGCAGACCCAAGTACCGAGAACATGAAAAATCCTTCGGATAGAAAAAGCACGTGGGTCTTTAGGATTGGAAGTGGCGTGGGATGCATGCAATGCAGCAGGCAAGCCGTTTTATCCGCTGAAACCCTTAAACTTTTGTCGTTCGACTCGACTCGGCGCATGGAACCAGAAGTGCTGCTTTTCGCGGCTATACGAAATAATAATGCTTCTCAAGATGAGCGTTAGAAAATGCAGAACATGATTGATGCGGCTTTGATCAGAACTTTTAGGGTACCTGAGAAACGGCCCCGACCCCTTTTGCCCCGGGCCACTTAGCCGTATTTGAGCCCTGAGCTAGAAGTACGAAGTAACGAAGTAGAGAGAGTAGGGGTTGAATCAGGGGTTTACCTTCCCTTTCCTATGCCGTCCCCGCATTAGCGCCGAGTCTACTTGTATTCTCCGCACTCATCCGACGAGCAAACTATTGATTTCCTCATTTTGGGTTGCAAGGGAACCCCGCACGGCTTTCGAAGCTTAAGTAGGCCAGGGCACGTGCAGATTTAGAGTAAGAGTTGACTGTATTTCCCATTGCATTTAGTATTGTTTATGGCTGTTTATTTGCCTCGAAAATTACTGGCTTCAAACCCGCAGTTAGGAGCTGAGAAGAGATGTAGATAGATTATCAAATGGTAGTACTGAAGGGATAGAGCTGTTCTCGACATACCTTCTCATCTCTCGTAATAGATAGAGAGCCACGGCGTTTCCTTGTCTTGTACGTTAGGATGATGACCGTAGAGTGCAACGGGCGATGCAACGCAATAGTTGACCCAAGATAATAAGTTTTGCAATCAATCTAAATGCCCGTAGTCTAGATACGAGCGTGACCTGACTTCTCTTTCCCTCATTCTTACATTCTTGTCAGTGCGCAGACCACCGTCAGATGTCCAATGAGCGGAATCGCCGCTATAGCTCTGCCTCACCTGTAAATATAACGGTCTGCAGGAATTGGGGTTGCAAAATGAAGATGTCGATGGGATGCCAATTGGTCGGTGAGGCATAACCTTCGTGGTGACGAGACAGGCTTGAGGGAAACTGATCGTAGGAGTGACCTAGAATTATCCACACAGCGGCTTAAAAAAGGCCTTGTTTCTGCAAAGGTAGATCTATCAGCTGTTCCTCGGCGTTCGACAGTACAGTCCTGGTCATTGCTGGTCCGGGATCCGTGTCAGCATTTACGACTCGTCGAAGTCGATCCAGCAGGCGGGTGAAGAGTCGGGGCTTTCATCCTCAATCTTTCTGGGGCTCTCAAACAGACTGTCTCCTTTCCGAGGGCTAGAAGAGCGCTCATCAGATTGCTCCTTGTGCTTTTCATCGTCAGCGCTTCCGATCGTGCTCTCCGTAAAGTCTATGTTCTCTAGTCGCTGTGTTGCTAGCTGTAGTAATAGCTCCAGCTGCTTCTTCGGTAGTCCATTTATCTGATCGGCCCACTCCCCCGCATTGAGAGACAGACGTTCGTCACTAGGCTTCCGAGATCTAACAACTGGTGTAAGCTGCCTACTGGCTGTGGTTCCTGGAGGATAGACAGTAAAAGTCCTGAAGTATGGCAGCTGGTTTAGCCCTGGACTCCTAGAGACCTTGACTCTACTGCTCGCGATAGACTCGTTCCTGACTCGGATGGCTAGAAGAAAGTCTTCGAATACGTTCCCGGCAGTTCCAATTACTGAAGCCTCATTTGGTTCTCTACCTTCTCCGCCGCAAACATGAACACCGACTATGAGTATATCAGCAACGGGAGCCGGATTCAAGCATTGTCGGTCTACTCACTTGAACAAAGCTGGGACCGATGAGAGTTCGGAACAACGACAGATTTGCCACCCGGAATCAGCAGCACTGCAGCGCCGGATTGACCTAATCTCAAATGAGTCGAAATTCTTGTAAAGCTGATCGTCGGCTAGCTTACCCCCAGAAGTATCGATAAAGTATTCTAACATGTTCCGATATGCCGTAGCTAGATTCCAATTGGTGGGCAAGAAGTGGGCATACATGTACTCCCCATCGTACTTCCCATCCCCTAAATCGAGTGGGTAGCCGACGACACCGACTTTCTCTTTACGTCCAGATTCAGGTGTAGTCATGAACCGAATAGGATCAACATCCTTGAATGGGCGACTGAGCTTGATCTATGAACTCAATATTAGCGACATTAGGTGTTTTCAAATAACATTCGTGGAGAAAGAAGACCCACGAATCCAAGGTCGTATTTACGATTTAGGTCCTTGACCCATTCTGTAGGAGCTGCCACAAATTTTCCGTACCGCGATTCGAGGTGTAAGTGGTTGTTGCCGTTGTAACCAATGAACACTTTCATCGAAGTCAAACCACCCCACTTATCCTCCGAGTCGTAGATCACATGGCCTGCCGTAACGACAAGGTCTTTGGCTATCAGCCACCCAGTGCCGTGTAGTTCCATCACGGGGTCATCAGCATGATTTTGCTTGTATTGGCCGACGAGCTTGCACACGACTGAGTGTAAAAGATAGTCGTTAGCACATGCACGAACCCTTAAAATGACCATCCCAAAAGGAAGGCGAGGCGGCTATGACTAGAAGAATAAGGACAGAAAACGAAAAAAAAACAGGGACTTACATCGATATTTACCTCGTGGGCCAAGGTCTTCGCGCGCAACTTTCCATCTATCGTCTCTTCCTTTGACAGCCTCGCGAGGGGACTTGTTGACTTTCACACGCATGATCTTCTGCTTCTCCCCTTCGCTAGGCTTGCTCAGATCCCAGAGGCTTACGCTTGTCGGAGTGACGCTGTTGATTGATGATGCTCGTTCGAGCCTTTTCTGCGCAACCTCTTGGGTCATTTCAGGTTCACCTTCCAAACTACCCCCCTCAGAAATGTGCGATTCCGAAGTCAACATGATACAAGCTTGTTCTCGTATAATAAAAAGGGACTGTTTTCAATTCAACAGTGGAAAGGTGGCGACTAGAATGGGAAAAGCTGCAGGGAGAAAAATAAAGCTGAAAGAGCACCTCTATTTAACCATCACACGATTGCGAGGCTGGAATACTGCGCAGGGAATAGAATGGTAGTGGGACGCCGGTGACGTCGAAATGATTGGCAATCCTCCATCGAAGTCCTCCCTCGAAGTCCTCCACCTGATGGGCACAGTGTCACCGGTCAGGCAGGGTAACAGCTTGAAGGGCTGTGAAACGTCCAGAATGCAGGACAATAATCAGCTTACTGCCAGATGCTTCGTGCAGCCATACTAGAATAATGGAACCGAGCTCATTTTTCTCACCGAAAGGGTACCCTGCATGCAGCCTAACGGGGAGCCTAGTCTCCAGCCTTATTTGCATGCATTTGATGCACAACGCAAGTCACATCGGAGCGTAGAGCTTCCTGCACAGCCCCCCGAGACAGAAGAGAGAAACATATATCATGGACTTGCAATGTGCGCAGAAGGTAGCCGTATCGCAAGCAAGGACGCTGAAGACCTTGTCAATGTACTTGGGAGACACCTTTTGATATGCAAGTAAGCTGGCAGGCATCAGCTCATCCATGGAATGGGGCGCAGTCAGTCCGCCACTGTACCAGAAGCTGCTGTGGGCTTTCATATCTAGGAATGGAAGCAATCACACACGGTCACTGGCGGGGGGGCTGAAGCACGTTCAGCCCTAGAGTACAAGTTGACCGGTCCTCTAACCGGGGCCGGGAAAATATTGTTCCAAGTCGAGATATTTAGAAGTACGTACCTCTTCACACTGGTGACAGAGCAGCTTGCACCCCTTTAAAATCCATTAGGTTTTCCCAATACTACAATTTTCGAATGAACGTTGTTGAAGGATATTTTGTATATATTAACTATTTGAATCGTGTAAATAAATACGTTTATCCGCGAGTCCTTGATACCAAGGTTCTTCGTCGAGAATATTCTTGTAGAGAACTGCCTGCCAACAATATATTGTCTATGGGAAATCGCTATGACCAATTCTGAGAATTTGGAATGACCGAAGATGGCGGGCTCATTGGGCAACATCATACCGACCGCCAGCCAAGACATTTTGGCAGTATATACGTTGGCAGCTGGACAATGAAAGCGAACTATATCCTCCACCTCGTCCTTCTTTGTACCTGAAGGCAACTAGCACAATCCGATGCCAAGCAGGGATTGAAATTCCACATTGTCAATGCGAAGGACTCAGGGGTTATCTGATCTGTATCATCAGCTTCTACTTAGTTACGCAATTTCTGTGCGAAATCGAGCTCCCCGTCTAAACAAACAGTCTGTAGATTCTCCCACAGGACTACCTCCCCCCGCCCGCCCCTCTCCCCAACGCGGGCCTGAGAACACATGCTTTCTTACATGCACTTATACCCTGTTATGTCCCGCATCTCTGTAAATAAGCAAAGTAAACCTACTCCATCGATAAAGGCCTCCCCATTTAGCCCATGAGGTCATCTGCGCGATGAGGATGATTTTCTACCAGCAACGCCATGAGAAAGAGACTGGCGACTGAAGAAGCAAGTCTGATAGATACATCGCACTACTGTGGTTTTCTTGGCTCTGGAGCGCCATCAAGAACCGCCTAGCAAGCACAACAGTATATGGATTCAGCACAGCTGCTTGACCGCCATTCACACCCTTTACCCGATCGTTTTGCGTGTATGGGCTTGTGTGGAGAATGAAGCGTCCGCAAACGGTTGTGTGGAAGAGGAGCGGTCCAGGAGATAGAAGAGATCGTTTGACGTCTTCCCGTCACGGAGACACCGGATGGACTGCCTGACAACCTCAGCTCAGAAGCTGCGGTGAACAGCATAGCTTGCTGTAAAGACTGTGAGTAAGACCATCGTATCTTAATCGGACGTCGTGTTGTTGAACGGCGACCCTGATCTTGATTGCTAATGCTTTTTGCAGCGGTACTCGTACATCTTCTCCGGCTCCGATGTGCTCTCTCCAGAGTATGTCTTAGTTGCGGAGACGATGAGAGATCATCGAAACACACCCCAGATACCCCAGAGTCTTTAGTCTCGGAGGCGACGCTTACGTTGCAGACAATCCCGGTTGGATTGAAGTAATGCTTACAGCATGGCTTTGACATCGAAGAGCCTGCCACGAAGCGATTTAGGTGTTTATCGATGGCCGAGTGCATAGGCAAGGCGTTGAAAGAAGGTTGTTGTTGGCGTTAGTGGGTCTTCTTGGGACTCCAATCGCAACAGTCTGGAGGAGCGAAGTCTCTAAGCTTATTGACGCTCTTCCGTGGGCGATTCGCACAGAATAACAACACATTTAGGTCTAGTACCCTAGGTTGGCGTGACGATAAGGGGATTCGGAGCCTCAGACTATGACCTTATTTTCGGCAGCTTGCTTTGCCCATCATGCGGCGGTTCGAGTGCGAATGGATTATTCATGTTGTCTTTAATTCCAGGCCTGTCAGCAAAGTTAGTACCAAAACTGATCACCTGCTCCTAAGCTTCGTCAACCCACTCTTCCCCTTTCCTTTCTCCTCAGTCTTCTCTCCCTCCACGCCGCCCTCTCGCTCTACGCCACCGCTCCCTACCATCACCCCATGTCCCGGCACAAGTACTCCAGTTTCCTCGATCCTTGGCATTCGACTTCCATTGCCTACGAATCGTGTCCCATCCTCTGCCTGCCCCGGCACCAAGACGCCAGTCTCCTCTATCTTGGAAACTCTGGCCAAGTTGCCTACATGATGCACTGGTGCTTCAGCTTGCCTTTCTTCTTCCTCCCACTCATTACCCTCTAGAATCTCCCACTCCGCACCTGTCCTCTCGGCCAATAACATAGCCTTGACCTTCTCGACTACTTTGACAGGAGATTGCAACCGCCAGTCACGCATGTGTTCTGCTCCGGAGGCAGATGCGAGGAATCCGTATGCGGTGCCATGTGAGAAGTGGCCCAAAGTTGGCATTTCTTTAGCTGTAGGTAAGGGATTTGCCGTATTGGGCTTCTGGGGAGAACTCTTGCTTGGGGTTTCTTTTGATACTGAAGGACGCGGTGGAGGGGCGAGTAGTAAATTCCACAGGTTTTTCCCCATAGCGCAAACTTCTTCCCAGGAGCTACCGCCGATGTTCATGCCCTGCGTTTTGCAAAGCCAGGCTATGTCCCACGCCAGGAAGGTGATTCCTTCTACGAAAGATGCGTAGGCCACTTGATCATCTTTAGCGAGCGCAGATAATTTCTTGTCGAGGTACAATGGCCTCGGTCTCGGTAGTGGGCGGTTATCTGAATGGCGGGAGGCTGAGGGGCTGTTGTGTGAGGAGTGATGCGGTGTAGAGCCCGGGAACGGCACTTCGCGAGATGTGTAGGATGAGTTGGGTGAGAATATTGTTGGAAGAGGGTAGTCGCCGTGGGGGAGGGTAATTTCGGCTGGGAGGCGGACGGAGAGGTAGTGTGAGACTAGGTGGGTGAGATGGGCAAGGTTGGTTGTGGAAGTTGTGACGTGGGCTGGCGCTGCGTCTACGACATTTTAGTATGTTGTCTAAGGCTATCAAGAACGTCCATACTGTTCAAATCCCTTAGATCAGCGATAGGCACTCCTCCAATGAGATAAACATCTCTGCCGAATCCACCCTTCTTCCGCTTTCGTTGCTGCACGCCGTAGAGCAGCGCTACTTCCCTGCATAGGAATAGTCGAGATTCTGCTGTCTTGTTGTGCATGACGTCCCACCTATGTTCCGTGCGCTTGATGCTCTTCTCCACTGGTTCGACGGCACTTGCTTGGCTTTGGGACAGTTCTTGCTTCGCTGAGGTGAACTCCGAGCGTCGCCTCATGAGCCTCGCTTTTCTTGTCGCAATCTCAGATTTGATCTTCCGGCTCTCTTCGCGCAGAGCTTCTATATGACTTAGCACAGTCTGCGTCTTACTGTCCGATATGACCTGTTCCGATGCTGCACAGTGGACAGTCCAGGTAGGATTCGCTTCAGAGGTCCTCGTACCTAGCGAAGACCTGGCCTTCTCCTTCTTTGGCGTGCCCACCACATTTTGTTCCACCTCTTTCCCCAAGGACTCCGTATGCAATAATGTTTGGGTCAGTTGTATCCGGGGTTGGTAAAGAGCATCTCGAGCGCAAAGTGTGCAGTTGAAGGGCAGTCGGCTGCTGGCAGAGCGATGACAGATGTCACACTGCATGTTCGAGAGATAGTCAGACTATGATAGCTGGACTGTGGTGATATTTCAACGAGAGCCATGTTCTAATGCATAGATCACAAGTTCGTGATCAGGCGCTTAGCTCTATTGCTTTCTTGACTTTCATATGATATGATATGATATGCCTTATGCTTGAACAATGAAATTGAATCTATGGAATGATGAATTTGAACCTTCCAGAATGCAAGGATAAATGTTGCTGAGTGGCTCAACAGCTCGTGTCAACCGAATGAGCTTGGCCCTGTCTTATCGATAAGCTACTTACCGTACTACCGTAGGTACTTTACTAGGCTTGGCATAGGTAATTACCGACGACCCTTATCTTAGCGTGCTTAGGTACTGTAATGCCATCCGCTTGACTGTAACAGGGGAATTCAATCTGATTGATCCTTTGGTTATGTTGTATCCGGTAGACCACAGCTACGATATTAGGAGACCTCGTCCCTCACTACTTTACTTAGGCTCGCGCTTTGATCGAAGGTGAGATAATGGAAGATCTTCGGACCAAAGACCAATCATGCATTCACGGAGCCTCCAGATGACCGCTACTATGTGCACAACGCTAACGTCCAAGGTCTCCCTCGGAGTAAATTATGCTCTTAGTATAGCTTGTTGGCTGTCCAGAATTCAGTCAATGGTGTATCAGCATCCTGCACCCAGGTATCGGCAGGACACTCGTCGAGGCCGTACTTGCTACTGAAGAGGTGGCGAGGCCGCCACAAAGGGTATGCATCTGACACATTTGTTGTAAAAGCATGACGCTCACTCTTCTGCCTGTCGCCCATGCGCGCGAATGACTGCCCTTTCTCTTGGTACTCGTTCGCATGATTTATGGCCGGAATTCTAGCACCGACCCCCTTCTGACACACATCATGAATCGATGCCCCAAAACCGCAGGAACCCTCCCGGTCGACGTGTTGGTTGTACCATCCGCCATGCCCGAACTGTGGGTAATTATTATTCTCATCCCACTCTTGTAATATATTATATGAATAAGGCCTGTAATCATCAGAGCCGTCTCGTAGCTCGACGGAACTGCGACCTGGCACTTCTTCGTCTGATCCATCGCCATGGTCAGATCTTCCCACCGGACCTAAAAGATCGTCTTGCACAGCTTTATTCGGTGGAATATGTCCTATCGAAGTTTCCAGTATGACATCTGCTTGCTCCTGTTGCTTTTCATAAAAGCTATCACAACCATTCTTTGCATTTCTTAAGCCCATTTGGTTCTTGATTTGGCTAGGTGGGTAGCCTCGGGTGTAGCCTGGGCTCAGTCTGTTGGAAACACTCAGACTCGCTCTGGATACTGTTTGCGTACACGTTGAATCGTCAATCGAGGGGGCCAACTGAAGGCTTGCACTGCAAGATTTCTTGGAAGAATTCAAGGCAGACGCTGGAGGCTCTGGGGGGTAGACACGGTTGACAAAAGTATGGGCAGGAATAGATGAGTCTTCCTGGATTGTACCTGGTATTTTGCTTTTCTCGCTAACATCAGTATTACAGTGACTCAATCCAGCCCAAGAGGCTGTGTTGCTATCAATAACATTTGCATTGCAATTTTGAAGAAGTGCATCGAGGATATCATCGAGCGGGTCTTTATGTGGTGAGTTCACCTGGATCTGTGCCGATGCAGGACGCAAGTCATTAGCTGGTGGCTTGCATTGAGGCTCATTTTTCGAAGACTGGCGGGTAGCTTGATTTAGATTTGATAGTGCCAATTCAGGGTCGTCATGCGTGGCGGCTTCGGTTCGATGTGTAACGTCTGGAATCGAGCCTTCAATGTCTTGTGTAATCCTTGCGGCATCAAGCTCAATAATTCCAGTATCATTGCAATCTTGACCCTTCTCTCTCGACCTAGGCCATTCACTTATTATTAACTGCGACTCACTGGTTTGGCCTGGAGCCTCGTTTGCGTTCCCGGACTCCGAAGGAGGTCTGGAGGCAGCACCCTGGGCTTTCGAAGAATTTTTCTGTACGCAAAGCGGAGATGCAGGTGGTGTCATATGCAGACTTTTACGTCGAGCTGGAGATGTATGGTTTCGATTGGATAATGTGGATGTTTTCAGTGGCTCAACATCATACTGCCGCCTGTCGGATGGAGGGGAGGCGTGGGACGGGCCCCGACTTTGAGACCAGGTAAGGTAGCTTGTAGAAGGAGTAGGGGACCGTGAAACTCCACGACGAGGACTTCTCGAGACTCTATTGATAGATGACTTCACCGGTGACATAGAGGTATTTGGGCCGCAGCTTCCGAATCCTAAGAATGGCCTTTCTGGAAGATCAACAAGAGGTTGCGATGATTCACGGTCTCGGGACCGTCTCTTGTCTTGTGAACATTGCTGACGGCGAGACCTTGTCACATCATCACTTGTAGGTTTTGCTGACATGAAGTATCTTGAATATTCAGCTTCTGTGTCTGCTGCCTTGGTTGACTTCCGCAACTTCTTCTTGTCCGAAGGCTTTGTAGAGGAGTCTACGCATGAGTCTTTGTGCTTGTCTCGACGAGAAGTGAGGAAGGTCATCTCATTGAAAGCAAGATCAGGTACTTAGAAAGCTTTTGTCAGCGCTAGCTTACCGCCGGTGGATATAGGTGAACCTACGGCCTCTTCTTCTTACTGGTGAAGACGCTCTACCTTTGCCGAACAAGCCGAGGGTCTTTGCGGGCTTCAGCTTTGGTACAGTGTCAGCATCAAATGATCAAGAAACAGATGACCACTATGGAGAGCTCACAGTGAGACGTCCGTGAGCCACGTTCTGTGCCGCAAAGTCATGCATCAAAGCTGCACCGGTTTTTTCTTTACGCTGGTGCTTCTTCCGCTTCTTCTTCTCTGGGTATTTCTTCGCATCCTGCTTCGTGTCTTTTCTCTGTCTGCCATTCTCTTTGAGCTCATAGCGATCTGGGCGGGTCTTGTGTCTCGGTCGCCGTTCGTAGGAATTCAGAAGCTTCTTCGGAGACGGTAACATTTCCGAATCATGGGAGGCCGTAGGTGAATTGTTCCTGCCTCTATTGTTCAACGATGGTCTTGTAATTGTACGTAGTTTTGTGGTATGATTAGGCCTGTCATGGCCATTGTCTGAGAGATCATTGGCTGCTGCAGGTTCGAGGTAAGAGCTCGTGGAAGACCTGCTGCATCTGCGCTTCCGTGGGCCAATTTGAGCTTCATGAATATTGTCATCGCTGTGGTCTTTGAAGGTACGGAACGGTGCATGGAGCCCCATCCGCTCCGCAAGGCCAAGGCCGTCAGGGTTGATGACAGCGGTCTCTTTTGGATATTTTCGTGGCTGTGCTTGGCGTGAGTTGAGGAATAGGGTTTCATCCGTGACATGCTTCTGCCGGCTTCCGCTCTTACTGTGTCTCCGGTGCTCTCGGCCAGCGTCTTCATCTTGCTGATCCTCAGTTTCCGCCGTATGCCTTGTCCTGCGGTGTCGTCGCGAACGATGCCTCGAGGTTTGCTCAATGTTTTGTTGCTCGGGAAGTGCATCAGCGGGCTTTGCAGTCGACTTGTTGTCGGTAAGCTGAAGCCATTTGCGAATCGCGGTTCTTGGTGATTGCCGTTCGGCGTCGGACATATTATAGCCCTTACCAAGCACGCAGCGTACGAATTATTAAAGACGAGAGTACCGAGGAGTAGTTGGGGTAGGTCCTAAATAATAGAAGACATGGACTATCAGTCTGAACATGCCATCGAGTGTTCAAGGTTGAGTGTTGCAACGCGTGAAATAGAAGAGGGGTTGGCAGCAGATTAAGCGGAAATGTTGATTTGACTGGAAGGTGCAAGCTGGACTTGCGAATAAGGAAATGGCATGAAGAGACCGGACCGAAGTCATTCTACGGATTGTGATGACAATGAAAGGCTTGAGCAATATCTATCAGCCTGGCCGACATGGCCACTTGAACTCTGTATTCGATTTGGGCGTTATTTTTAAAGGTCAGCGTAGGGCTCATTCCCATGTACCAATATCCATGGCCGGTGGAAGGAAGTGGTAGGTATGTTGAAGAAAGAGTGTTGCGTAGGTAGCACCTCGCATGCCTTGTGCTCAGGCTGCATTAGACCCCGGGCGATCAGAGTGACCCAACCGAAAGCCACCTCGGTCATCGCCCAATAAGGCTAAGAATTAACCTGCCCTGCAGCCCCATCAAACCTCGGGGACTGTCCTTGGCAGGATGACATCGAAAGATCTGAAGTTCAAGTAAGCTCTACTTTTAGGCTGACTAATTTATTGGGCAAAATATGATTGGCAAAGAAGAAAAGAAAAGCTGCTTTTTTTCCACCTGGCCAATGATATTATACCGGCAGAGAAAAAAAAAAAAAGAAAGCGAAAGAACAAGACTGCATCGTCGATTGATGATTCTCTGGTCATCTGGGTCTTTGATCAATACTATTTACCTGCAAGCCTCTATGCACATGTACGTAAGAAGAATCATGTCATCCAAGCATTTTCCTTTGATAGCGCCTGCTGCTTGCACGATTCGGCCTTGTTTGAAGAAGCCCACAAAGAAAAGTGAAATAAAACGTGCAAGGGTGTGGAAAAAAGGGTCCAAGATTGCAGAAAGTGACTACATTACTATAGGGCTTAGCCTGTGTCATAGCGGGGCACTCATAACTAAAATTCAACAAACATCCCACCTTCCCTCTTTTCCTTCCTCTCCCAAATAAATCATCCTCCAACCTCAAAAACAACAGTATCTTCTTCAGTCCAACTGAATCACTTGATACACCACTTTTGGTTCTTGACACCTTGTTGTTCCATCTCACGCGACTTCCCAAACCTCAAATCACCCAACGACACAGCCGGAGGACCTTGCCATGTTCGTCTGCTGCTCCTACACTGCTTCCGCAATGCACAAACTTCCTTGCTCTTGCGCGCCGGTCATGTACTACATCAATGTTTCCGTGTTCAAGAGATCCTTCTTTGCCTGTGTTCCATCAGCGGAGGCGCGTCTTGTGTGAGAGTCTTGAGATTGAGAATGTGTTAGCCAAAAGAAAAGTGAACGAACCCTTATTCGTCATGTCGAAGCTGTTCATTGGGTCAGTCAATCATCCGTCTTCCTAATACGCCATTATGATTTTAACCTCATCACAGTGGCCTTGCATGGCACACCGACGACCAGGCTCTTCGCGCCAAGTTCGAAGAGTTCGGTCAGGTTGAGGAAGCAGTACGATCTGCTCCACCTTACCAGTTTTAAGTTATCTGATGATTGTTACACAGATCGTTGTCAAGGACCGTGATACTGGTCGTAGCCGTGGTTTTGGCTTTGTGCGCTATGGCCAAGATCAGGATGCCGACAACGCTATTCAAGCAATGAACAACATCGAGTAAGGACTTCCTCCTGTTCGGTCGGTACCTTGAATTTACAAACCATAGGTTCGATGGCCGTACCATCCGCGTCGACAAAGCCTCCGAGCGTGGCTCAGGTGGTGGAGGTGGTGGCGGCGGCTTTGGTGGTCGTGGAGGCTACAATTCTGGAGGCGGAGGAGGTTACGGTGGAGGAGGTGGATATGGTATGCGTCGGTGCTGCTTACCCACATACTCCTGCTAACTTGCCTAGGCGGCGGTGGTGGAGGCTATGGACGTGAAGGTGGAGGTGGCTACTCCGGAGGAGGTGGTCGCGGTGGTAAGCGCTTACCATGGCCCTTACCCTTTTCGTTCTTTGTACTGATGGTACCGACAGGCTACGGTGGTGGCCAGCACTACTCGGGTGGTGGTCAGTCCTACGGTGGCGGAGGTCGCTCTGGAGGCTACGAGCAGCAAGGTGGCGGCGGCCAGGGTGGCTGGTAGACCTGCCACTGATCCCCTCACGGCCTGAATTTGCGCACGACATGTCAATGTACTAAACGACAGAATGATCAAGCAGCCGAAACGACCGACAAGCAGCAGAAAGGATACGATGTGTGAAATGCTTTGACAACTTCGATGTCACGGGACCAGACCAACCTCAGCAAGACAAGTGGACTGCCATCTTAGACCATCGGAGCGATCCTGGATATTTTCTCTTTTCAGACCTTGAGGTTGCCTGTTAATCGCAGCAATCTATCGCAGAGGGCGCAAGCAGGCGTGGAGGAAGGAAAAGGTTTCTTTGCATTCGATTCTTACTTCACAACACTTTATCAGCACCATACACCTTGCTTGCGAGATTTCCACAGCACACCTTGATATCTTCCCAACAAGAGCACAACACGGCTTCCTACTTTGATTCTTTTACCCTAGCTTACCCGGACTCGAAATTGGAAGCTAGTCAGGACAGCAGATTCAACTCCCCAAGTTCAAAAATTTAGCAATCAAAGAGTGCTCTTACAAAGCATTTCCCAACCCATGATCTTGCCACTAGTCTTCATGACGTTGAAGCTAATTCTGCAGCTGTGACACCTTCTCAGTCTCCTCACCCGCCTGCCCATCCTTTCCACTCCTGACCCTCTCGATCTCATTCTCCACCGCCTGCATCTTCATCTCGCCGTCTGATACATTCCCCTTCCTACTACTATAAACGCCCTTTCCATCCCCATCCTTCATCAACGCCCTCACCCTCTCGGCCAAGTCCCCGACATGCTCATCCCTACTTCCTTCCCCTAATCCGTTCAAAGACTCCTCCAGCATGAACAGATACTCTGCATTTGCTCCGCTCGGCCCACTACTACTTGCTATCACGGCCGCTATGTCGTCTGGTGATTGTCGGCCGAGGAATTGGGGGTTCGAGGGTAGGCCGATGTAGATGAGGCAGGTTTTTGTTGGTTGGGTATGCGATGAGGTGGGGTTTGATGATGATGATGATGATGATGATGATGATGTTGTCGTTGCTGTTGGTGATGGGGATGATGACGGTGGTGGAGATGATGGTGGCTGAGATGAAGAGGGGTGGAAGCAGGTGTACTCTATCGAATACCCGTTTATCTCCCTTATACCGAGGTACTCTTGCACTTCTTGCACGTGCCGCGCGGGGATCCGGTACACGGCGCCGTAGACGCGCTCCCGTGGTTCTGTGGTTGTGGTTGTGGTTGTGGGCGAGGGGTCTGGGGATGATGGGGATGGAGATGGGGAGAGGGTTGTGTAGTTTGAATGGGAGATTAGGGTTACGACGCGGCCGGGGGAGGTGGGGGTGCCGCGGTGGTCTTCGCTGGGGAGAGGGAGGGGGGGTGAGTTGGTTTGTTGAAGATGTTGGAGGGGGGGAAGGGGAGGGGAAAGGGAGGGGGAGGGATGGGGAGGGCGTACCTGGCTTGCCAGAATCGACGTACATAGCCTGTTATGTAGCCGGGGATGCGGAGGTCTGGGGTTGGTTTTGGGGGTTAGTTAGTTGGAGTGGTAGCTTGTGTGTATTAAGAGATTGCTGGTGGATTTTTGAGTAATAGGTAGGAAAAACGGACAATAGGGGTTTGCGTTGGGAATAACGGTACTTGTGAGATATTTGAGGCACCGCGCAGGGACAAGTCCCTGCCAATTGGAATTGTGGCGAAACAGAATCTCGGCTTACCGAAATGCGGAGGTGGTTTCCAAATGAGGCTTCTACAGTGCAGAGTAAGACGTCAACTTACGGTGTTCTTTTTGAGTTCCCTCTTCTGAGTGGGACCAGGCTTTTGTTGTTGAGACTCACCCGTATCCGAAGAGCCAGTATTCTTCGTTGGTGTTTGAGATTGCTGTCTCGGACATGTTTGTATGGAGAGGGCTGGCGATGGCGCTCGGAGGCGGATGGCAGTTATGTTATCACCAGATGAGGATAAGGCACGTTTGAAGCTCTCCTAACCTGGGGAGAATGAATAACGCAATCCCTCGAATTATTACAACATTGTAGCTCTTGTGGTCGTCAAACTGGCTCAGCCCTACGATCTCAGCATTTCTATTTCGCAGGATTCCTAGGTTTACCTACATGCTGATGAGGTTTCTAGACGTTTGGTCCTTGTCTAAGGTACACTGAAGAAAGTGTATCGACTGGTAAATCAAAAGGAACAAGCATAAGGTACTACACGCTTCCACGGGTCAGTGGATGGTTCGATGCCGAGTTAACCCGTCCCTCGCCTTTTCGGCCCCCCACTCCTCTCCGCGCCATTTTCCCCACCCATGCACTGTCCGTCGCTAGCTTGCTCACATTTCCGTGGCTTCAAGCGTTATACACTCTCCACATGCCGCATAATGCTTGAACCAAATTTTCGTGCTACTGGCAGCGTTTGACGTCGTCGCGCTCCGAGTGACCTTTCGGTCTTGGCTAGAGAGCGAGGTCGATTGACATGTCTTTGCGCGGAAAAGGCATGTACTCGCGCTGATTGAGGGGCCGATTTACCATTTTTGAGATTAAGTTACGCTTACTTGTTCTTGGTTGAGAAACGAAATGCTTCACCGCGAGATGCATTATGCTGTGTGTAGAGCGAGACCGAGATGCATTAGGTCGTATGCTGTGAGAGAGGCTTTGGGGATGGGGAGGAGTATATTAACTCTCGCATTCTCTGCTTGTGAAGAGATTTCAAGACCTCGAACAATCTTCAAAGCAAGCCTAGTCACAACTATTTTGTTTCTCAAACCCAGCACCTCTCTACACGAATTTACCGTCATATTCGTCAAACAAGCTCAGACTCTACAATGTCTACCCCTGCTGCTCCCTCCACCTCCCGCCTCGACGGCAAAGTCGCCCTCGTCACCGGCTCCAGCCGCGGCATGGGCCGCCAAAACGCCCTCGAGCTCGCCTCCCGCGGTGCCTCCCTGGTAATCAACTACTCCCGCGGCGCCGATGCCGCCGCCGCCGTCGTCTGCGACATTGAAACCCTCGGCTCCCGCGCCATCGCCATCGCCGCCGACGTGTCCAAGCCCGCCGAAATAGCCACGCTCTTTGAGAAGGCGGTCAGCCATTTCGGCAAACTGGACATCGTGGTGTCTAATTCTGGGGTTGAGACTTTTGGGCATATTTCCGAGGTTACGGTGGAGGAGTTTGATCGGGTCTTTGCGATTAATACGAGGGGACAGTTGTTGGTGGCGCAGCAGGCGTATAAGTATCTGGAGGAGGGAGGGCGCTTGGTACGTATTTTTTTGAGTGCTTGTTTCCTGTTGTTGTAGATCTCCGAATCACACGACGTGATTGGGAGGGGAGAACTTCGTTCATCTCCATTGACGTTGTCTATAACTTGAGATTCGAAGCACTACTGACTCCACCATCCTTACAGGTCATGCTGAGCAGTATCAGTGCTTCGGCCAAGGGTGTGGCCAACCATAGTGTGTATTCGGGAAGTAAGGGGGCCGTGGAGGCGTTTGCCAGATGTCTTGCCGTTGGTGAGTTCTCCTCTTCCTTTTCCTCCCGTTCCCTTGCCTTCTTCCAGCCAGTGCATCGTTCCTGAAAGCCAGCACAGACTTCGGCAGCAAGGGTATCACAGTCAACGCCATCGCTCCAGGCGGCATCAAAACGGATATGTACGCCAAGGTCGCAAGGAAGTACATTCCCAACGAGGCTTCCATGACGGACGAGCAAATCGATGAGGTATGGCTGCCCCCTTCTCAATGATTCGTATTGATGCAAGCGAGTGCCGTGCTGATGTGGAGTGTGTATGTATCCAGCTTGCGGCAACTTGGTCCCCGCTCGGTCGTGTTGGGCTGCCGGAAGATGTTTCCCGCGTGGTGGCTTTCCTGTGCAGTCAGGATGGGGGCTGGATGAATGGGCAGGTGCTTACGATTGGGGGCGGGGCTGCTTTGTGAGGGGAGTGAGATTGGGTTGGGATTGATTGGAGGAAATGAATGGTTTTGATGGAGTAATTTGCTGGTCTTCACAGAAATCAAAATTGTTTGGGAGAGATCTTTGAAATCGATCGCTAGACAAGGTACTCGTACGTACAATGACCTGTCAACAGTCCACAGAACATCTATCCTGGAAGGCGTACGTCTCCGACGCGCAAATAGCTTGTTACCCTCATAATCTTAAGCGCTGCCCAGTGTGTGAGGAAACATCCGACCAAACTTGCTCCAAGAACACGATCCGCCAAACACCAAATCAAGCTCAATATGGATGTGGGACCCTTTATCGTATTGAACGGTTACCCTAATATGGGCAAGTCATCAGTAGCTTCAGCATTACAGTAACAAGCAGCTCACACAGAGCATCAGAATATGTGGCATGGAACAATTATGCTAATTGAAGCGTCAGAGCTTTGATCCCGGGGTCGAAAGTCTTGCAGAACCATTTGCTCATCGAGCCCGTGGCTGCACTCCTTGAGCGCGAGGACACTGGATACCGTAACCTGCGAAAAGCACTTGTGCGTGTCTACATTGCGGAACAAAGAAGCTTGCTGTCTGGCTGATTGTGTCCCTCCTTATTCGCAGCGAACCCCGGTCTTGGATAGTATTGCCCAAAATCCATCTCTGTGACAACGCACGATCATCACTACGTAGCTATCAAGAAACGCTCGAAGACCGTGAGATAGATCTCAAAGAATAGCTCGAGGGTGCGGTTAAAGGCGGACGACCCTTTTTGGTGTTTATTCTGCGCTGTGGTCCGGAAGAGAATACTAGGAGACTACTTGGCCGGTCGAGTAGTTCGAAATCCAGGTTGACGGACGCAAAGATTCTGGAAGAAGTTCGACGAAATCATTTTGTCTATTCTTTCTTCGACGACGGGTACAAAAAGCCAGATGTTTGGGAATATCAGCTGGACATTGAGGATACTAAGCCGGAGGAGGCTGCGCGTAAGATACTGGAGCTTATGAAGGACGTTCCGAGGGGTTATCACGGATGAAACGGATACTGGTTTGGTTGTTCTGGAGACTAGATATTATTATTTACACCCCGCTCATTTCCCAATGAAGTACCTTTGGCCTGGTGGTAAAGCTTTGTTTAGCTTGCTAGGGAAAAGGCTTGACGAAAGAAAAGCGGTTGATCATGGAGTGCAGGATAACGTTTCGTAGCTGCTGCTTGGTAACCCTTTTTTTCTTTGCCTGAGTCTTCCCTGAGTCTGGAAAGTTTGGAAGATGCATTCAACATTTAAATATTAGATAGCATTATTTGTGAATATTACGGTACCAGGCATTCTGAGATTTATTAAGCATGTAATACAACGGAATTATCTAGCCTAGACTTCTCAAGAAGCTGTGCTTTGTAGTGGTTGCGTACTATACCAGGCTGCTCCATATGATGCTTTTGTCGAATAGTGGGACTATGGGTTAGTGTGTCTCATGATCCAGCCCCTGTTCCAGATGCATGCGCACATGCGGGGAACACGTGTCTTCGAGAGCACTATATGTATAGGTCTCACACCATCAGTTAACTCTTTATTCGAATTCTTCTCACTTAGAGCAATCGTATTCTTTTATAATCTTTATTCAACTAATTCTAAATTATTAAATATCTACATATTAGATTAATATATATTCTTTTTATCTTATTTACACCTACACTTATTTTAATCTTCTTAATTATTTATTCTTTTTACGTTATAATTATCGCTATTAGACGCTCTAAGATATTTAAAAAAATCTTTAATAAATCTAAACGTTCGTAAAGACCATCACACCTTCTTTCCTCTCTCGCTTCGCTCGATCTCATAGAAATAAGTCTATAATATCAAAGATATTCTTCTTAAGAATTCTTAGCTTAAGCGTGATTAAGAAAATTGATATTAAGATCTTTAGTTATCGCGATTAAGTCTTAGAACTAAAAGAACGTCTCGTTAAGTATAAATATAATCATTATAAGCAGTATCGAATATATAAGTTACGCTCTTGTCACGGTTTTGGCATCTGTTCTCCGCATGCCAAGCTCGGTGTGGATCAATGTTGCTCCGGAGAAGAGTTTTCAGAGCCTTCGTAGCATATTCAGTCAATGGAAGCAGTCAATCCCACAACACGTCCATTCGTTCGTGACAGCTCTCGTCGTCGTTATCGCTATTATTAATATTATTCGTTTGAGTTTAATAGTAATTTAGAGAAGAATAATAATCTTAGAGTCTCTTTTATGTATATTAAAGATACGTATTTCTTTCTTAATCTTTATAAACGTTATCGCGTTATCGATATTAAGTATTTTAAGTAAATCTTTTTTAAGATATTTAAATCTAAAAATCTTATTAAGTTAAATCGAGAATACGTTAATCGCGTCGATACGAATAATGCTTAGAAAGCAAATAAGATAATGTCTCTACTATAGTGTTTCGAGGTATATAATTAGATTATATATTACTATATATATCTTATAGTGATTATCCGCCTATAGAAGATACTATTAGATTATTATTTTCGTCTAACTAAGTTATTAGTCTTATATAAATTTAACTTTATTTAAGAATATTATTATACGTTTATAAACGCACGTATCTTAAACGACTAAGATAATTCTATAGTCTAGATTATCGAGAATAGACGTTATAGCGATCTTCTACTGCGTAAAATAGTCGCCTTTATCGATATTAAGTAGAACTTAGATTCTATTCTTAAATTCTTTATTATATATCGAAATTTTAATAAGAGACGATACTTACGCGAGCACTATTAATATATTTATATCTATCTTAATTATTAGCTAAATTACTTAGCAAATACGTATTATAAGATTAAAATCGAGGCCTTAAGCATTAATTTCACCTCGCTTAATAATCGAATTTCGAAGTCTAAATAACTCTTAACGCACTCGTAGATATTTATATTACTACTATATATAGTAGAAGGATTTTCGTACGCGCTATACGATTTATTAGATCTAGATCTAATTAGCTAAGATTCGCTACGAGTGAAAGATTAAGATTATTAATTAAAGAATTATTTAGATTTTATATTCGCAAAGACTCTTTCGACTATTTTTCGAAAGAAAATAAAAATCGAATATCGAGATTAAATTCTACGCTATCGCAATTACAATTATTAATTAATTCTCGTAATATCTAATATATTAACGACGAATCTTTAAAAATAGCTTTAGTATAATCGCCTAGCCGAGATTAATTCTTAGATGAAGTAGTAATTCGTCTATTCATCGCTAAAGTTAATCTCGAAGTATAATAATAATTAAAGGCGTATTTATAATCTCTTATTTTTATATGAGATCTTAGTTAATAACGATATACTCTAGAACTAAGAGGCTCTAAAATACGCTATATACGATAACATAGTAATCGTATTACTATAATAAGGTCTTAGAGCTTAGTTCGTCAAAAGAGACTTGAAAGATATCTTTAGATATATATCGATCGTAATTTTAGATTAATAATTATTAGGATTTCACTATAACGATAGCTATTAAATAGAATAATATCTATCTTTCGATCTACGTACGTTATTATTTATATTTAATCTATTTATAAAGACTCTTAACTAGATCTTAATAATAGTTCTTCTTTAAATTATAATAATTTACTATTTAAACGATTTCTTCGCTATTCTAGTATTAATCGATAATATAATCGTATACGATTAATAATTCGATCTCGTATATAAAGAATTAGACTTTAAAATTAATTATATTAAGAATATTATAGATATTATAGTCGATTTTCTAAGAATTAAGTTCGATAGTATTCTAATATAGATTAGACTTCTTTTTAATAAACTCGCCCGAGCGAGAAATACGATTAAAAATCTTCTAAATCGAGCGGTAATCTTATATCGGGAGCTCGAATTAGCGATCGATTTCTTATTATTTATCGCTAAGATCGTAATCTCAGAGAGAGCGTTTTTAAGGCGACTTTTTAATATTATTCGAAGATTAATCGCACTTATTAGAATTATATTATATATAAAGATCAATCTACGATAATAAGAGATCTTTCTAAAAGACTAGAATAATCTTAAATTAATTCGTCACGTTATTAATCGATTAATATAACATATTTAAATTAATATATTAGGGATTTATAATATAAAAGATTATATTCTAAAGCACTTAGACCTCTTGCAGTCGATTTAGAGGACTTTTAATATTTCGATAATTATACGTTATCGTTAGAAAGATATTTAGTTTAAAGAAATAAAGATTATATATTACGTTATTCGACTATAATTGTAAAGACTTCGAAGATTACGATTAATGTTATATTGCGATAACGACGTATATATTTATAATCTTAGAAAGTTCTCTATTCGCGGATTAGTTATAATCTTACTATAAAATATAGTAATACTACTAATTAAATACGATATCTATTTAGTCTTAATATAGATCTTAATTAAGATTAATAAGCTAATAGATAACTTATCACGCTTTCGATATCGAAAGATCGCTAACGTATATTTATAGCTGAGATGTATCTTAATCGCTTCGCAGAGCTAGGGCGAAATTTACTAGATTTCTAATATAATTAAACCGCACTATTACGAGAGATAGCTCGTCTTCTTTAATGGAATTTAATCGCAAAGACGCGAAAAACGTATATCATATTTATTAAGTTATATAGCGCTTATTGCGTTATTAATAAGAGCACTTCTTTCTTTCTAGCGATCGTTAACTCACTCGCTAATTAAATCGTATATCTTAGTATAAAAACGAGTTAAGATTAAGATTATTAAAGTCTATCTAATAGATATTAGATTAATCTATATTAATATAAGATATAAAAATCTTATAATATTTTATAATCCTTAATTATAAAGAATAATTATCGATATTTAACGTCTACGAGTGTCACAGTAAGACTGGGATATATCGATAATGATTGAATTGTTATTCTATCTAGAGTGTTGGCAGCTAGATATGTGGGTTGCCAAGCCCTCAAACGAGCTATGACTAAGCGTACCACAGCCATGCTGGTGTGTACCGTGACAACATGCCCACAAAAACAACAAAAATGCCATGTCCTCATGGCTGAGACATCCTAAGAACCAGGGCCATTGCTTAGTGTAGACCTTAGGTGCTCTCCGCGGGACGTTGACTGAAAGAATCGAATGAATGCAGCAATATGGCTGCGGGATTAGGACTTCGGATGGTTCCAAATCGTTCAATAACCATCGTCCGATCTCTTGCTGTGATTATCCTATGCCTATGCGATGCATCCCACTCGTTCCACCATCACGAACCATGATCATTCCCTTCATCGGAATGACTGCATACCAGCACCACAGTGACGCAATGCTCCAATCCCACGGTACCGGCTTGATGCGCTCCAAGACCACGTGCTTGCGAGGCTTCTGTTCAACCCGAATCTGACTCGCATGCTCCACCTCTTTGACTGATGGCTGCATCGTGACGTGTAGGGCCTTTCTTCTCTTGTACTGTAGGCGGGTCTTCTCGTTCCGCTTCTGCTTCTTCTTCTGAATCTCTGACCTTGCAGTAGTGACTGCGGGCTGCACGGGTGGAGACGTAGAAGGCTGCAGTGGGCCAAAGTGCTTGTCAAATGCTTTATTAAGCGAAGCTGAAAGAATGGTCATTAGGTCGTTTAGTCCAATGACTTGTTCAGATGTGAGGCCAGGGATCTCGGCGATCTGATTGACGTATGCCATGGTGATGATCGACTAGCCTAGCGAAAGGATCGATGTTTGACTAACGGCTAGTGACTCGGTGGGACTGCTGAGTACTGGTGTGGGAGCGTGTTGGATGTTGAGGTGTGTAGGGGCCTTTGGGATTGAGGCTCTGGTGTGGGAGCGGAGTTCTTTCAACAATAGCTGATTGGCTAGCTGGCTAGCTGAATAGCATCATATTTGGAACGAAGGATCTTTTGGCGTTGCTACCATTTGTCACAGTAAGACTGGGATATATCGATAATGATTGAATTGTTATTCTATCTAGAGTGTTGGCAGCTAGATATGTGGGTTGCCAAGCCCTCAAACGAGCTATGACTAAGCGTACCACAGCCATGCTGGTGTGTACCGTGACAACGAGATAAGGCTAAGATAAAAGAATATCGTTTAATTATTAAAGATCTATTATTATAGATACTCACTTATATTAGTTAAGAAGACGAGGCCGAAGCAACGCTCTATATAATCTTTTATCTCGTATTCGTCGTATTTCTTCGTATAGATAAATTTATATATATTATATGTAATCGTAAAGATCGAGACTTCGAGTAATAATTCCTCACTCGTCGCTCGATAAGATTATATAAGAAATATCTTAAACTTATACTTTTAATATTTAAAACGAATTTCTTTTATTAAGAAATAATACTTATTATTACGATATTAAATAATAACGCTTATATAGTAAAGATCTTACGATATTTCTTCAAATAAAAGATCTTATTAAATAGCCCTCTCTTTTAATTAAATAAAAACTCTTTTATTAAAGAGTTAATCGTCGATTAACTTTATTAAATATTAATCTCGCTTAATGTAAGGAGTTATTATTTAGAATACTTCTTTCGCAGAGAGATTACTACTTTAGCACGCGAGGCGAGTCTTAGCGACGATAAGATTATACTATTAAAACGCTAAAAGTTCGATTTCTATCGCCTTTATATTACTACTCACCCTAAGCGAATACTTATTATATTACGAAGATATTAATATCTTTTATCTTATCAGCGCTAATACTAGCGATATTCGTATCATTAGACCGCTATGCGAAGCCTTTTATAAGACTCTTATATAACGTCTTTTAATTATTTAAGAGTTTTCTAGCGCTAAGGCATATTTAAGGGCCTATCTAGATCTATTAATAATCTGGTTAAGTCTATTAATTACTAATCTTAGCGTTAAAATAACTCAATTAACTATTTATAATACTACTTAATTTCGATATATATATCTTTATAAATAAGAACACTAATCGAATAGTGAGATTATAAGTTAATATATCTTATGATCTAGTCTCTATTTTAGATATATACGCATATGCGAAGAACACGTATCTTCGAGAGCACTATATATATGAATCTTATATTATTAGTTGGCTCTTTATTCGAATTCTTCTCACTTAAAGCAATCGTATTCTTTTGTCTCACTCACTCACGCCTATATATAGCTATCTAGTTAGACACTTCAGGTCTATACCGCATAGGTGTAGGGAGTTTTCTAGCGCTAAGGCACGTCCAGGGGCTTATCTAGGCCTGCTAACGACCTAGCTAAGCCTACTGACTGCTGACCTTAGCGTTGGGACGGCCCAATCAACTATCTACAGTACTGCTTGGTCCCGATGTGTATGCCTTCATGAATGAGAACACTAATTGTAGCTCAGTAAAGATGCGATCCCGCTCAAGGGCATTGTCTGCCTCATGCTCCCTGCTTTCATACTTGCGTTAGATGGCATCAGATGTCGTTTGCTATAAATGTGCAGATATTTTGGACCAGACCGGTTCCAAGGTTTTTGCTCCCAACCGTTGCAGTCCGACGCTGCCATCGTCTGACCTGTCTGGAGTAGGATATGCCGTCATTTTCCTAGGGCTATAACCCTACGCGAGTTGGAATTACTGACTATCATGCTTTGGTGATGGCAGCCATGACGTAACGTGGCATCTTTCGGGATGAAGATTCCCTAAGAGATAACTGATGGGATGAATATCACGTACTCTCTGACAACGTCTGTCTGCAATCTCTGCTCTCTTTAGGCCTCTAGACAACCTATTGGACCCACGTACAGCATGTCCCCGATAACCTCCGATTCCACCGTCCTCCCTCACTCCCGAACAGCACAAAGCCTATGACGAGGCGTCAGAGACATGCTCTAGCCTCTTCGGCGAAAAACATATTCTACAAGAACGAAGACCGTACCTTCATCGGCCCATTTGCACCGCTCCTATACACGCCCAGCCTTGTTGACCCTGTGTTCAAGATACTCGTCGAGCTAGGGTAGCTCCCGGGTCCGGCGGGTCCGGCACGAGGTCTCAAGTTTAGGGACAGGGAGCACAATCGGATCAAAATACGAGCTGTATGCACATGAGCGCGTCGCTGCATCCACAGGCCTTAAGCCTGCGCAGATCGAAAGCGTGAAGAGTAGGAAGAAACCTGTCGGAGAGGATGCTCTTGATGAGCAAGGAGACATTGCCTTTGACGTAGCCATCCAACTCTCACATAAACAGAGTCGGATGTACTGATGTCAACTGGAACAGAGGGGAGCATGCTTCTGGGAAGGGAGGCACGGCAGCTTTGATAAAATATGTTGGTATACGCATCTACTTGCGGTCTACTAAATGGCGTAGATGCGCCGGTGCCCCAAGGAGAGAGTTACTAGAACTCGTATCAAGTTTGCACCTCATCTACAAAGTGCATGATCCTCCGTTCATCGATCTTGTTTTTGGTACATGAACCTGCGACTTGCACTCCACGTGATTAGGAGGTGCATAGAATAAGGCTGATCATCTACGGACCCCGCCTTTCTGTATGGTGTGTCTGCGCCGTTCCATTGCTTTGGCTTAAGACCGGCCAGCCACCGACAACTGTTACAAAGGAGCCCTCGAGTTTTGCTATGCCTACGCCGAGCAAAGATCTATGGGCATCCGCCTTAGAAGACTTGACCGAAATCGACCGCCAACAGCTCAATTTCTACAATAGCCAAGATGAACTAACCATCCTTTCCGACCTCCAGGTACTCACAGAACGCGCCAAAGAGCAATGCATCAAGGAAAGATGGCGGTTCAGTAGGCCTGGTCGCAATGGCGAGACCATTGTTTTGCGGGATATCTTTACGAAGATGGTAGTTTGGATCGAAAGGTTCAAGCAAGTTGGAGATACTGTCGTGCAATATGATCCTGGACACGCTGCACTTCCCTGGGCTGGTGTACGCTTCATCTTACAGGTTGCTATTGGTGATATTGTCAAATTCGACTTTGTCGTCGAAGGTGCCGAGTCCATCGCCCGGATGCTGGGGCGCTATGCGATCTTCGAGGAAATCTACCTACATCGTACATCAAAGGCTTCAATGGAGCTTGAAAATGCACTCGTTCGATTATATTCCACAATACTAATGTATCAATCGAAAGCCAAACGCTTCTTCGATCAGAGCTCGTCTAAACGCATACTCCGGAGTGCCTTCGTCACAAAAGACGAGTTTGGAGGTCTGGCTAGAAAGATGGACCTTGAGCAGTCCCACGTGGATCATTGCGCCGCCACCTTGCGTGCAGAGAATCAAAACAACATCAACGACTCTCTGGAGGCACTCTCAATCACCCAACGCGAGAAGCACGCAAGGCTCATACATCTTCTCCATAGCATAGATGGACCTATACTTCGAATGAATAGCCAGCTCAATGATATTGAAGACAATTTGGACAAATCTAAGCGCTACGAGATCCTACGGTGGCTCTCCGCACAACCTTACATAGAACATCATGAGCAGATCTCGAAGAAGGCTCTTGCTGGTACAGGCAAATGGCTGCTCGAGGATCTAACCTACGCAAAGTGGCACAGAGGAAGCACATCGTCCCTTCTTTGGCTTCACGGCAAAGTCGGCGCGGGGAAAAGCACACTTGTTTCCATTGTAATCAAAGACGCAATGGGAAGGTCTGAGGCAGGACAAAGTCCACCACCAGTCTATTTCTATTGCTCGCGGGATCCCGCTGAACCCCAACGGTCCGATCCAGCTGCCATACTTTCCAGCATCGTCAGACAGCTTTCGTGCGCGGAGCCTGGACTTCCCCTTCTGCCTCCAGTCATCGAGAAGTACGAGAAGAAAGGTCAAGGATTTAGCTCTCAAGGTCTTCAAATTGAAGAGAGTTGTGAACTCATAACGAAACTCATTGAACACTATCCCGTGACGACCATTGTCATAGATGCACTTGACGAATGCAACCCCGAAAAACGGGAGATGCTTTTGGACGCGATCGAAAGTCTGCTGCAGAACTCCTCGCTTGGGCTACTAAAAGTGTTCCTATCCAGTCGCGACGATCAGGATATCGCTTGCACGCTTCGGGAGTATCCAAATCTTGACCTCGTCTCCAGCAGAAACTCAGCAGACATCGAGGCCTTTGTTAGGGAAGAAACCCACAGGTTGGTCAAGAAGCAACGCTTGTTGCGTAATAGCCACGCCAAAGAGGCACTAAAAACTCTGATCATTGATCAAGTTAGCAGAGGTGCCGATGGCATGTTCAGATGGGCGGGCCTACAATTGGAACTACTTTGTACGCTGAAGCTAGATCAAGATATCAAAGCAAAATTAGGGCGAATTCCACCCAAACTGGAGCAGCTATACCAGGAGATATACGAGAAGAACCTGCTAGAGTACGCAAGCGAAGTCGGTCAGTCCATTATCAAGAACATTATGAAATGGTTGCTCTGTGCGCAGAGGCCGATGAAATCTTCGGAGTTCTGTACTGCGGTAGTATTGAATACTGCTCCCACGGAAGAGCTCACAAAGGAACATGTCCTCGACCTTTGTCATAACTTTGTTGTATTCGACGACAGCTTGGATGTATTCAGATTTGCTCATCTTTCGGTGCGAGAATTCCTCGAGAAGCAACACGAATATATGGCACATTCGTGTCATCTCTTGGCAGCCGAGACCTGTTTGTTGCAACTCATCGGTTTGTCAAATTGTTCAGCTGCAAAGGCTTTCCTGCAAGATCATTACATCCTTGAGCTTCGTGGTAAAGCTGCATCTACCGCGGAACTGCTTGGAGGTTTCCATACCTACGCTACGATGTTCTGGGCTAGACATTGCCAATTGGTCGGAGAGGAAGGGAGGACAAGCAATCCTCGTTTCGAGCGAATCTTTCGTTTCTTCCTTTCTGATGCGTCTGATGATCTTTCGCCGTTGAAGATATGGATACAATCTGGTCAGCGTAGTGGATCACGTGATCATATTTTATTCTATTATCTAAAGCGCGTTAGCGATTACGAGCCTGGAGACAGGGTATATCTTGTTGCATGTGCTTACGCGTTCTGCGAGATTATCCGCGTGTGTATGAACGAAAACCCTCCGGAAGATTGGGTCGCAGGCTGCTCTTTAGCGATTAATTATAAAGAGGACGAGGCGCTCAAAACGATTCTGGGTAATCGTAGTGGGGATGAAATTCCAATGGATCTGGTGAACGATGTGGCAGCCGAGATGGACCCTGACACTCTGGAATGGGTGCTCCGCAAGCGCAAAGTTGATGTCGCAACGGTAGTGGACGAGATAACTAATAAAAACCAGAATGCTTATTATGACCCAAAAGTAGTGGAGTCAGTACTGGTCGGGCACAAACTTGCAAAGGTGTCAGGGGCTGCTCTCGAGGTCGCTGCAGCATTCTGTTCCGCAAGCGCATTTGAAACACTACTGCTTCAATGTGAGGATAACGCAATCTCGTGGGACTCACTACTTGAGCAGGCCAGAGTGTGGGGTAATTGGGAGGTCATGAGACTGCTTTTAGATAAAAAGCATTTCAAAAGTACCCCTGATATGATGCAAGCAATCGCAAATGTTGGCGATGAGAAGGCCATGCGATTGCTGCTTGACCGAGAGGATGCTGGTGAGATAACGAGTGACGTCATCCAGGCCAGTTGTTCGAACGAGAATGAGAAGGTTTTGGGTCTATTGCTCGATCGGGGTGCTTCTGACCAAATATCGGACGAATCTATAACCGAAGCGATGAAGAATTCCAATGAAAGGATATTGAGCTTGTTGCTGAAAAGCGGTTACCCGATGTCGCAGACCTTTGTGAATTATGCAGCCGCCTACGGCTACGCTTCACATTTGCGGCTGCTACTTGATAATGGTAGTCTGATTACTGGCTCAGTATTGAGGTGTGCTGCTCGAAATAAAGGTGATGGAACAAATGTGATGAGCTTGCTCTTAGCCGAAGCTAAAGATTGCATGATCACGGAGGAAATGACTGACATGATGAAAATCGCGGCAACACGCAATCGCCCAGATGTCATGAGGTTGTTGCTAGAAAGGGCAGGGAATACTCCAATCACAGAAGACGTGCTGGTGAGCGCAACATATTCAGACCAGAGAGACGAGTTGATCAAAATGCTCTCGATAAGAGATTGGGAAATGACAGAGGAGGTGCTGGAAGCAATGATGAGATATCTGGCATCAGAGGAAGCATTGCAGCTTGTACTGGACCGACTGGAAGATCTGGAGATTACAGATAAGATCCTGGTAGCAGCGGCGGGCAACCCTTCGTTCGGCGATCAATTAGTGCGACGGCTATTGGACCGGGTGGTTCTCTTCGACGCTGTAGATCCCCTGTTGGTAGAAGCTGCAGGAAATGAAAACTTTGGCCTGAACGTGGTTCTACTAGTAAAGCGACGATTTGGCGATATCAACGTCACTCAAAAGGCTACGGAGAGAGCTGCTCAGGCAGGATCGGTGCGGACGATGACATTTCTTTTAGATCATATGTCCGCTCCGATCACAGAAGCTGTTGTAGTGGAAGCATTGATGAGCCGTAGACTTGAGATAGTACGGCTCGTGTTCGATAGAGCGAACGAACTCCATGTCACGAGGAAAATGATTCACACGGCGGCCCGACACTGTTACACCGATCTCTTATCTCTCATTTGGGAAAGAGCCTCAAGAGCCGAGACGGATGAAGATGTTACAAGGGACTTGGCTCAGGCAGCAATAGAGAATCGTCTGTGGGCCACAGAGAACGTGAAATTCCTCCTCGATAAAGTAGAGAATATTGTCATTGGTCCGGAGGCCCTGATCAGTATAGCAAGGACGGACCAACAGTCACTACTCAACTTGCTGATTGATTATGGGATAAATTTGCAAATCACCTGGGAAGTGCTACAAGCAGCCGCAGAGAGTATGAGAAGCGACGGCTCTTTGATGACGTTTCTGCTGGAACGGGGCGACAAGGTCGAGCTGACCAACGAGATTTTCCAGGCGGCGGCCGGTTCCGGAAACCAAAGTGTCCTCCAAGTGCTTTCGAAATACTGTGGTCTGGCAGAAGTATCCAACAAGTGGCTCGAGCTTGTTCGGCTACGCGACGCCGTAGACCCCATTTATCATGAACCTGAGATTTATTCCCATTCGGTCATGGGAAATACCGACTCCAAAGTTGCTGTAGTGACCGAGTTACTAGGCCGAGGTGTCGAGCCAGACGTCCCAGATGGTGACGGTCGTACGCCCTTATTTCACGCAGCAGTGAGGGGCAACATTTTGACGGTTCAAGCACTTCTGTCTGCCGGTGCGAATCCCAATTCGACGGACGGACAAGGAATGACGCCATTACACTACGCTGCTACTAGTGGGCGTTACCACATTGTGGAGATCCTGTTGGATCTGGGAGTTTCGACTCATCTTGAGGATGAGAAGGGCCGCACTCCGGCGTCCCTAGCAAAAGGTAAAGGACACGTGAGGGTGTTCAGACTGCTGGAACGGAGGAGACAACCCCAGTGATCACAATCTTTATAGGTTCCAGAATCCACCAGCATCTCCATATTACGAGAGACACTTCGGGGAAGGCCCGCCTTTGAAACCCATCCTCTTAGACCACCGAATCCCTCAAAGGCCGTTACCAGACATGCAATATGTCAGGAAAGTGGCAGTCGAAGCTGTCAAGTGTCAACTAGAGCAGCATCGGCAAGGGAAATTATGCCATCCATCTTTCACTACACTTTCTACTATTTTTCTATCATGTATGACAGATCTTCACGGGTTGATGCCCATCATCGATGTCAAAACGAAGGTTTGCAGCGCTTCAAGATGTCGCTTCGCCAAGGGTAGCACCTTGGAGAATATCTGATGATTCGGTTCACTCCATTGAGCGTTATATTGCGAAGACTACCTCCTCATCAATGCCGATCTTATCGACAAATCAAGGATCTGTACTACCTTCAAATTTTTCTCTTTAGACACCTTACCCGCCGAACCTTTCTATCTTGAGCAGATTTTGCTTAACATCACTACGTCGTTTATGACCGAGTTCAGTTCCTATTGGGAATAGATTTGCAACGAAATCTCTTCACTAAAGCTTAGCTTGTCGATGTATGATAACCTTTACGGCTCTAACCGTTACTCCTTCATTTCAATGATGTAAGTCGCACTGGCTGTCGGAGTCTCTCAATATAACACACCGAACCTTCCCTCCACCGACATGGCGCCCCCCTCTCCCCAACCTCAAACCACACCCACCCCCCTCTCCGCCACCCCCACAACAATCGCCTGCATCGCCCCCGTCTCCCCCACCGACGTCCTCCCCCCCAACGCCGGCAACCCCCCCTGCCCCAAACACCTCCTCAACAACCCCCCCGGCCCCCCCAACACCTCCCCAATCCCCCCCCACGTCACCCTCACCGTCTCCATCTCATCCATAACATCGAGAATGATTTTGCACGTGCCGAATGCCTGCGCGAGCGGCAGGCGGACGTCGGCGGTGCGCCCGCGGCCGAACGTGAGGGGCGTGGTGATGGGTTTTCCGTTGAGGAGCTGGGTCAGGGCCGTGCGGCAGTCTGGGGGGTAGGCGGTGTGGAGGGTGGGGGCGCCGGGGTGGTGGGGTTGGATGAAGCAGTGGGATCGCGTTGTTAGGGTTGTGGAGGGGGTGGTGAGGCTGAGGGTTGGAGGGAGGGAGAGGGCTTGGAGGGGTGTTGAGAGGGCTGGTAGGACGAGGGATAGGCAGAGGAAGATGGCGGTGAGGGCCATGGCGTCTTGTGGAGCATCAATGCTGAGTATGGAGACGGGGATTGGGGGGACGTAAGGAGTCTTGATGGCGGAGATTGCGCCTGTGTGGTCAGTGGTAACGCTGCGCTTTTGTGGTTTCAACCTAAGTTACTGATGATTATACCCGATTTTGCGCTTCGAAGCGCACGCGGCGTATTCGTTGCAAATTTGTAGTT
Organism: Xanthoparmelia taractica; assembly: GCA_033085395.1. Classification (NCBI taxonomy): domain Eukaryota; kingdom Fungi; phylum Ascomycota; class Lecanoromycetes; order Lecanorales; family Parmeliaceae; genus Xanthoparmelia; species Xanthoparmelia taractica. The sequence continues at coordinate 38,372 of JANQBS010000185.1, forward strand.
GCACGATATATCTCTGTAGCGTTTAGCCGCAGGGATGCTCCATTCAGACCGTGGTGAGTCCCTCGTATCCAGTACTGTCCTCGAGATGGATGGAGATGATGTTGCAAGAACTCGAGCGCCATCACTGCATGCTCAGCCCAACAGCCTCCCACGAGAACTCGTCCTGTAACCAACACCCAAAACAGAAGCCTTGGCTTCAGGTACTGTTACCTGCTGCTCAGCAAGCCGCCCGAAAGGTGATTGATTATCCGCCAAGCGATGCACCACCACCTCCCGTCCCTGATGACGTTTGCGCTGGGTAAGGAGGATGCAGACGAAAGGGACCTGGTGGTTGTATCGAGAGATCCACCAGAACCACCGTGTCCCAGAGCTTCAAGCACCGACGCGTTCGATGAGCGTAGGACCGCCTTGAGAAAAATGCCACTGATGCGTTCAAAGCGAGATCGTGGACTGGAATCACAGCAGGACTCGCATGTATTTTCGAATGCGCAACGGTGCTGTGCGAAAACAAAGAATTACACTTACCACGAACAAATGTTTAGAGTTATGGAGACTCAACAAAACAAACAACGCTGAACACTTTGCAGGGTGACGAGAGATAGAACAGCAAATTTTTTTGCATGAATTGAGCGGAGCGGTAGAAATACGGGTTCGAAGGCATCTTCCACCCAGCTTTGTCGTAGACTCTCTGCTTTTGAAATATCGGCAGGTGGTACAGATTCGATATCCGGCTCCCCTAGAGCCTTCCGGTAGAAGAAAGCGTAGAAGCATCTGCTGGTTGGAAATATCTTCGGATAGCGTTTAATCAAGCAATTATTCTTGAGGATATGCGGTCACGCAATGCACGCTCAATCAAGGAGTCATATACATGCCGATCGTTGAGATTCTCTGCAGAAGGTAGAGATGGGTATCATTGAGGGGATTAGCTCTATGCTGGCTGTTAAAGATCACCAAAAGTAGTCTAGGCAAGAGACGATCGTCCCAGTGCCTTGCATGACACGATACATATCATTATCTCGGACAAACCTATCAGCTCAGCGTTGGCGTAATATTTCTATTCAAAGATATTAGCGGGTAGTCCTCATAGACTATGAAATTACATAGATCTGTGAAGCGCGGTCACATACCGGTCAGGAACTCTTCAAAACTCAACGTGATATACCCATCCCTATCATCATCGTACCGCTTGAATACGTCCGTCATCCTCTTCAGGACTATACAGCTTTGCACAAACAAATCGAAGCTCATGCGATCCTCGCCGCTTTTGTCATAAGTCGTATATAGTAGGTTAACAAAGGCGGAGGAAAGCCGGTAGCCAAAGGCAACCAATGCTTTCGAGTACTCATCGAAAGATATGTAACCGCTTTGGTCCTCATCAAATCGATCGAAGAGAGCGCGCCAGGCAGCGAGGAAACCCCAGAGGCCGCTGCCGACCTGTCAGCTCTGCACGTGTGGACGACTTCAGAGGAGCGGAATGTACCAGAACTCCTCAAAGTTTATGCTCCCGTCTTTATCCGCATCAAACATCCGTATCATCATCTTGACCGTATGTGGATCGAAACTTGTGAAATCCCCATTGACCAGCGCCTTGCCCAGCTCCCTCTCCGTCAACCGGCCTCTCCCCGCTCCGTCGACGGCTTTGAAAAGCGGGAAAAGGGATGCATCGGCGCTGCTGCTGGGCGGGGCCGGTGTCCCAGGTGGTCGGGATGGAGGTGGTGGACGCCCATGGTGAGCTTGTGGTGGAGGACCGAACCCGTAATTTTGGGGTGGGGGCGATGATACAGCGTTTAGGTTGAATTGGGTCTTATTGTAAGAATTGTATGGAGAGAGGCGAGGCGCAAATTGCGTTGGGGGTTGCTGGGCTGGTTTAGGAATTGGTGGAGGAGGTTTGACTTGGTATTGGGGTTGCGATTGAGGAGGATTGTAGGTTTGGGGAGTCGAGTTTGAGTAGGGACGTGGGGATGGTGGATGGGGAGGGTCTGCTTGGTTGTGTTGCTGCAGGGAGGATATCAATTGGGCTGCCTGGACTTGAGTCAGCTTCGGCGCGAGGAGCTTGGGAAAGCAAGTTATACTTGTTCTGGTTCTGCATGTCTAATATTGAAGGTTTCAACACGGGGAATTGTGAGATTGGGGAGTCGGGACTCACGCAGGAAGCGCATCTGGATTGTAGCCGCTGTTGTAGGCCATCATAAAGGATTGTAGGTCATGCACCAGTCTCTGTCAAGAACCTATATCGTAGTGACTCGGGAAATCTAGAGCGAGGAGAAGTCGCGGCCTCCCACTGCGCCTCTGTGGCGCATCTGTGCGCCTTTCCCCACGATGACTTCAACATTCATCTTCTGGCATGAGAAACTTTGGACCACAATTTTCACAGACTCATGCTGAGAATCTACAATGCTGTAGCTGGGAAATCTTGTTGATTCTGGTATCATGCCACTTTAGGTATATATGTACTCAGCATCCATGTTAATGCATTTCTTATCTCACGTCACTGCCTTCACCACTCCGCATGACTGTATCCCTTCATTTTTCAGAGCGCCAAACTTTTCTCATCCCTGTTTGTTCCACAGCAGCACCTCGACATCATTTTCCAATCAATCGCTAGGTATGACAAGCCGTAAAAGGCACACTGGACATGTTGAGGACCTCATTGTGGGACAGGCAAAGGTGTGTCTGGTCGACTATCCATGAACTATCCAAAACCCGCCATCAGCTTATCGCAATGACCATTCGAGCTGTAGGGGAACGGAGTACTTACTGAGGAAGCTGCAGATAGCAAGGCGTTCAAACTAGCCTGGACCACATCCTCGTGGATACCCACACCCCAGACCCGTTCCTTACTGCCAGCTGCCGTGCACTCAATGTATGTGGCTGCCTGGACATTCTTATTTTTACCAATGGCATGTTCACTGTAATTTGCAACATCGAGATCGATTCCAAGCATGTGCAAGGCATTCGCTAGAGAAGAAAGCGCTCCATTGCCGAGGCCCGTGATCTTGTGCTCCTTTCGGTCCCAATCCACAACACCTTCGAACCTCCTCATCGAATTCTGCGTGTTATGACTGCGGCCTCCTTCCGGAATGAAGGGTTCCGAGCGTTCAGGTGCAATAGTGTAATCGACAAGAGTGAACCGAGGGGCGCCTTTAAGATGGTAAGTATCTTGGAAAAGCGTTTGAATTTCCTTAGGCAACAACTCTCGCCCAACGGCGTCGGCTCTCTGTTGAACGACTTTCGAAAAGGCAATTTGGAGACCACGGGGAAGGTCGAGCTCTAGGTGTCTCTGGATGATCCATGCAACACCGCCTTTCCCACTTTGCGAGTTGACACGGATCACCGCTTCGTATGTACGTCCAATATCTTGAGGGTCGAGAGGGAGGTACGGTATCAGCCATGGATCTTCGTCTTTGAGCCCATTCCGCGCTTGGAAACCTTTTTTAATGGCGTCCTGATGTGATCCACTGAATGCGCATTGCACGAGCGATCCGCCATACGGAGCACGTGGGTTGATTGGTATGTTGTTGCTCTCTTCAACGACATCAATAACTGAGTTGATATCGGAGAAATCAACCTTCGGATGGATTCCTTGAGAGTACAGATTCAAGGCTAGAGTTACAAGATCCACATTTCCTGTCCTTTCGCCATTACCAAAAAGAGTTCCTTCCACTCGATCTGCGCCAGCCATCTGTCCTAGCTCGGAAGCTGCAACAGCACAGCCACGGTCGTTATGCGCATGTAGCGACACGCTGATCTTGTTTCGGTCTGTTATATGTCGGCAAAAGTACTCGATCTGGTCTGCGTAGACGTTTGGAGTGGACATTTCGACGGTAGCTGGAAGATTGAAGATAATAGGATTAGATTCAGAAGGCTCCCATGCGGCTTTAACAGCTTCGCAAATCTTTACTACAAAATCGAGATTTGAATCAGAAAAGGTTTCCGGGGAAAACTCATATTGCCAGTGAGTTTTGGAAGATGGGTTGTCTTTGGTTATCGAACGTGCGTATTTGGTGCACGCAACAGCCAACGCGATTCCATCCTCCTCGGAATGATTCAGGACAATCTGTTGAAAACACGGCGACGTAGCAAGATAAAGATGGAGAATGGCGGTTCGAGCTCCCTCGACAGATTCGACAGTTCGTTTTATTAGATCTTCCCGGCCTTGTCTCGGATTGAGTTAAACATGTCAATCTTTCACCATTGGGACGAATAGAACAACTCACAAGGACTGAGGACTTGTAGAGCCACATCATGCGGCACGACATTGGGGGTTTCTACCAGGCGCCGTGTGAAATCATAGTCTGTTTCTGAAGCTGATGGGAACGATACTTCGATTTCCTTGCTACCGCCCTTCATATGAGCTCGGAAACAGGCGAACCGAATTTTTACATACTAGCCAAGTTCCACTAGCATCTTGAAATATCTCCATTTCTGGTCTGAACCCTACACCATCATTTTCAGCATTTTCTCTTTAGGCCATTATACTATGCTCATTTGGGTAGAGTGCTAATACTGTGCATACGTACCATAGGGTCGACCAAAGATTGGTTTCCATCTCTGAGATCTGTAGCAAGCCAACGGGGGGGCCTATCGAGAGTTTTGGAGGGCCATTGACGATCCGGTAGGTCGACAGGCTTGAAAAGTCGGTACTTGGTCGATGGATCTTTGAGCCTTGAGAAAGCAGGACAATCAGAGAAGTGGAAAACCGGATCAATGGTTCAGACTCACATAGGCATTGTGTAGAAATTTTGTAATGTTGATGAGCTTACTGCCCACCCGAGGCCACCTTGAATACTTAGAGAATTGATGTGGGGTCGGCTAAATCCTGGCTAAATTCGTTTACCAAGCCTGTCACTTATCGATTAGTTCTTAGAGCTCCGTTCTCGGAGGCCATATATCTCTTCACATCCGATCTAATCGTATAAGCTACTCCTTAGCCCTGTCAAACTCCTCGCAACGGATCGTTGACTAGCATGGTAGCCATTGCCTAAGAAGACGAATGTCGACACTTCGCACTGTCTGTTACGCGTAACAAATAGCCCTTATGGACTCGAGTTCCAAAGGCGTGGAAGGGTGGTGGGGCTAAATTGGTCGCTCCAAATGTATGCTGACGGTGCGAACAATCTTCGATGCACGAACAGCGTGTCACTCACTCGATGTCTCTGAGCTCTGCAATACGGTGGTCTTGCCATCACTCCTTTGTTCTTCATCTGAGTTCCTAATCACTATTATGTGATTCTTCGCCTTGGTGGCTGTTTATTGACTGCTGTAAGGTCCACTCGCTCTTCTCCCGCCTTCCTTTACGTAAGAGTGAGATTTTCTGTCTTAGCATCCTGATAAGTATGGTCTCGCTACCCCTCATCCCCCCTGATAGAATTTTCTCTCTACTCCGGGTGCGCTTTCTAGTGCAAGTCCTAATTTTTACTAAGTACATCGGTTGAGGAAAAAACAGGTTTGGCAGGCAACTTGAGTGCGCAAATGTTCCTGAGTGGGGAGCTTATCGATCCCTACTCAACTTTGCTCCTCGAAGAATTCAGCAAGGCCGTAGTGCGTGCGAGGTTGAGGGTTCAATGCGATTTCCTAGCAGTGCTGCTGGGGCCTTGTGGCAAGCAATGGGATGACAGGAGTGTGCTGCTTTCCGACGGAAAAGCCAAGGAACGAATGAGGAGGTCGCTTTCTTTCGGGACTTGTGAAGAGGCTAGGAGAGCGGCGGAGGAGTTGAAGCAAGCTGTGAATAGAGACCCCTTTGGTGTGCACTTGAATGCCAGAGTAGGAAAGGAGATCAAGGTCTCTGGAGCTGACTTTGCGTTTCGATTCGATCGAAAACTGTGGATGAGGTTGGTGCCTACATTATAATTGGGAGGTAACTTGATCAAGATGTTCCAGAATCACTTTCCCTCGACACTGTTGTGGACCTGATGCTGATCTTGACAAGAATGTAAAGTGCGTATCATGGTGGATTGACGTCGCAGCAGCTTAGGTTTCTTGAAGTATGGCGAGCCTCCAAATTCTTAGAGTTGCAGGTAGGACGCGCCCTAGCTCTCTGTCTTCTGTGGGGTTTCAACCGGCTTGAATGAATCTAAACAAGGGTTGCAGAAGCAGCACTATAGCCTCGATATGAGCGGACCAAAGGTCTGTTGGAAAGTAGACGTTAAATATTTTATACTGATGGCCTTCGAACCAACTCGGCATCCTCAATCATCCAAGGAACCCTGACTGCTCCTTCCGCCCTAAAGACCATCTTCTGACTAGATCATCCGCCTCGACTTTGTCTACTGGTTCTTTAGTTCCCCTTCACGACCGCCTTCCGGTCTAAACCAATGCTCCCTCCACCTGAAAACGAACACTCTCCAAGCCAATGGCGGGACCAACATGCCCGCACACATTAAAGCAGCCCTTGTCGTAAAACCTCCAAGCTCTTGTGGGTCCCTCTCCCTGAAGGCTTCCCATAAGAATAACGGGATAAGACCTCCCTCTCCTGCGCCTAATGTCCAGTAAACCAATTTCCTTTTCCCCACACAATCTTTAGAATCCGGCAATGCGAGCAATAATTGTGGCGTAAGAGCAAGGATGAGGACGCCCAGGCAGCGGGCTATGAGCGTTGTGGATTGATTGAGCTCAGGGGCTGACACTATGGAATTTGTAGCGAGAGCGGGGCGGAGAATAGATCTGGGGTAAAAGAGGAGGGAGACGATGGCAGGGACATTCACGAGGGCTTCGATGAAGAAGGCCGTTTGGATTATAGAAGGCATGATAGACGTAGAATATTCGAGGATTGGTGTAACGAAAGAACTTTGGAAAGAGTCTGGAACACCCCTCCACCAAGAGAGGCTAGAAAGCATCCTGCTAGGCGAACTTTTGAGTACGACCGTTGGCACCCATGGGCCATTGCCACCAGATAGGCGCCTTATTCCCGGCGTCTGCTCGCTTGAAGCATAACGACATCCGTTCTGGTTTTTCCTTACCTCAGTATGAACGAGGACTAGTCTGCGGTTCAGATTCCAAGTAATAGAACGTCTTGGCTCGCATACTTAGGGTCTGCTTCAAGGGGTCCTCGAGCACGATGTCTGCTGCCAGAACGGCGGTCAGGCGAGCGCTGCTATATGGTATGCTCTTGTGATCAGGTTGAAGTCCGGAAATATAGGCTCAAAGCTTTCTCAGTCCCTGGATCATCGCAGAAGATGCTTGATAAGTCTCGAGGGCTTACTGCTGACTGTGTAGCCTATGACCTTGAAGACTCTGTTACTTTCAATAAGAAGGCTGAAGCAAGGTCCACCATCCGGAAGTTTCTTGAGCAGCCTCGCGCAAATGGTATCAAAGAATGCGCCGTTCGGATCAATGCTGTCGGAACCGGTTACGAGGCGGATGACATCGAAGCAGTGGTATGATAAATCAGCCGTCCATCAACCCTTCTGCAGTTGACGGACCTCAGTGTAATGTGCCGAATCTTGACACAGTTGTAGTACCGAAAGTAAACTCCGGCAGCGACCTTAAATGGGTTACTGACTTCATCAATCACAAGCGAACGTTCGCTGGTCCTGAGGAGTCTGCACCCCGTCAAATCAAAATCCTTGCTCTTATTGAATCGGCCAAAGCTATATCCAATCTACGTGAGATTTGCCAGACGACCGCTCAACTTGATGGTCTCATCTTCGCTGCCGAAGACTTCGCCCTGGATCTTTCGTTGACTCGCACGCCTTCTCTGACTGAGTTCCTATATGCGAGATCTGCTATTGTTACTGCTTGTCGTGCGCACGAGTTGCCCTCTACCATTGATCTTGTGTGTACCTCTTTCAAGGGCGATGAAGGGCGCAAGGCAATGGAAGAGGAGTGTCTTGGAGGCAAGGGCCTAGGCTTCAACGGCAAGCAGTGCATCCATCCGGACCAGGTTGCGATCGCGCAGAAGGCATTTGCTCCAAGTGAAGATGAGCTAACATGGGCTGTAAGAGTGGTGATTGCGGACGCGAAAGCTAATGAGCAGGGAAGAGGCGCGTGGACGCTGGATGGCAAAATGATCGATGCGCCCGTGGTTGGGAAAGCTGAAAGTCTTGTCAGCAAAGCTGGAGCTTGTGGCTTCGATGTGAGTGCTGTGAAAGAGAGATGGAAGGGTCAAAAGCCAGAGTAAGGTGTTTGTCCTCCGTCGCTTCTGCCATCAAGTGGTAGTCTGCAACAACAAAGTCAGACAGCACGTGCGACCTGCTCAAGCGCCATGTACATCAGCGATGCTGGACTCAGTTTATGATCGAATTGTGGAGCTATGACAATTGTGTTGCGGACTGCGCCGCTCCTTAATAGATGAAGGTACGAATGCGTGGCCATAGCCTGAATACTTGTGCTGCTAATTATTTTCAGAGTGATATATTACAATAAGAGAAATTTCGGACATTAGGTCAAACAGCTTGGTAAGTAGAACAAATTGTTGGGGTTAACGGCGGTACCATGAAACCTTACGTTCGGCGTGTATCGTTACTGATCTTAGGAGAAAGTAGCTTTACGTTCCATCAGCATGGTGGATTCGGAAACCGACCCGGCTTCGGCCTGAATACGAACAAAGCCTCAATCAAGCTGACCTTTCTTTTTGCTGATTTTTTGGACGCGGTATTACTGCATAAACACTGGAGGAATGGAAGGGCAGGTCTTGTATTTTTCAGTACCGGGCTAGCCTCTTCTGCGGCTACCGAGTTCGAGGACATCTGGGCAACACATTTAACATTCGTTGGAGGCAGAGCATTAATTGCCGCAAAAAAGGATGGCTTGTCATGGGAAATTGACCCGTTATTTTTGCAAAACTTCCAGAGCTCTGGGGAGCATCTGAAGAGCGTAGAATCTTCTCTGCTACGTTGGTTGCGAATCTTGCCTACCTTAAGCGAGTTCTTCTCCGCTCAGAGGATTAGAGTACACCCACCACCGCCACGAGAAACCTGGACAGCTACCTGTGACAGCCCTGGGCCTCTCTCTGTCTTGTCCTGGAACTTTACAAAAATTGCAGGGCTGTAGAGACGCATTGAATAGGGGAAGAGTGTTTTCGGCTGTTTCCGCCAAGCCCCTTTTCGGCACCTGAGGTTGAAAAGCGGGAGAAACTATAACAGAGGCTCTATACTTTCAAAGATCATGGAGTCAGAACTTTGCCTCAAGGACATGTTACCCTCTGCTCTACCTAAGACTTTATTAGTGTTGAGGAGTCCTATTTGCCCTTCCCACAGTTCAAAGTGGCTTACTCCGCCGGCTCTTCCTCTCAATACGCATATGCCTAGTACGAATCACCAACTTGCGTGCTATGATACTGCCATCAAAATCTGCAGATATAGCTCCCCAAGCTGGAACGTCCTGTCCCAGAATCCCAAAAAGGGGCCTCGGAGTCAGATACGAGCAATCGGCTATGGATCGCACTGGCCATGTCCGGGAAGATTCAAAAGAGCGGAAAGAGTATCGCTCAGCCTCAAACACCATTTTAGGTAAGAAGCGGTGAAAATGAGCCCAGAGAATAGGCCGTGGACAGATGTCAAACCGCTCTGTGCAAGATTTACTCTTTCGGGTAACCCGCTTGAACCAGAATGATCCGATGGTCGTCGACTACATGCTCTTCGTGATTGCGGCTATCAAAGAGCTAGGAAAGGATCTGGAGCCTGAAATTGTGAATGTTATAATATTGTAAAGGCAGAAATTGAGGATGAGCAGGTCACACTAGATGTATTTCAAGGGTCATTGCTTCTATTGTCAATATATGTGGAATACTTTGGCTATGATTCTATACTAGCTATACACGCGACTATGTATTTGACGCGGCTTGTAGCCGTATGTGTAACAGATGCGTTTTTGTCGAGGGATCTTTTATCCAACACGGTGGTTTTTGCCATTTCTGCTAGCCTTCATTTACGTGGTCCTCCAGCTCCTTGCAGGAAGGGTGGCAGTCATACGTTTTTCTTTTAGCGTCCTGCCGCGCACGTATACTGCAACTTGTGGTCGAGTTAGTGTACTCTTAAGACTCATCGAAAGCGTGGATTCACTGTTCGAATGTGTTATGCAAGGTTACCGTCTTAATAGTTCCCAGCAGCAGCTTTAGCTCTTCAGCGTTCTGCGAGGTAGATATGCCCCAACTTTGCTGCTCTTCTTCTTTGTTCTTGGCGTGACGTGCGTGCCCTCAGAAATTGCTGAACCCCCTTTGTCGATGCCATTGTGTGGAACCGCCATGTTCAATCGTCTCCAACAGCCACCCAAGCTGACAAGCGATCCGCCCAAAGCTCCTGACTTCCTATCTTTCCCTCCTCATCAAACTCACTCAAGACGTAGACATAGTCTTCTTCCCAGTCCTTTCCCGTCTTGACACTTGCAAACTTCGCATGTAGCTTTATCGTCACGGTCCCCTTCTGTGCGTCCACCATGAGATCCTCTTTCGGCGGCACCGTGTTCTCATCCGGATGGAAGGACAAGGTAGAGGTCAGGCGCTCGTAGTAGTCATCGCAGGTTCTGCGGGACGTGGCGGTAGAGGAGCCTTGAGAGCGACGGCCTTGGAATTTGATGCCAAGGAACGGGAGACGTAGGTTCGCCCATTTGGGGCCATGCTCGAGGATCTTGGGATTGGATGTGAAGTATTTGTCGAGCGTGTGTGATGGAGGAGAGCCGGAGGTGAAGGCTTTGCAGAAGGCGTGGGCTGTTGATCGCATGAGCTCTCCTTTTGCTTTGTAGTCGGTCATTTTTGGCAAGGAAGGATCAGTACAGTCGGATCTGTTGCGGCCCTGCAATTAATCGGGATGACCTCCTCTTTTGATTATCACAGGATCAATTCGGGATTAGGGCCTTTCCTAGCTGTCAATCGGGTATGGCGCTTCCCAGCCAGTGGCTTTTATCGTAGCTCGACTAAGCGTCTGGGCGTTGAGGTAGTCGTCGTCAGCCTCGGTCTTCGGGCTCCTAAGTTTCGGATTCGGAAATATTGGCTCCGCTCCACGGGTACGAATACGCGGAAGTCCTCATTGAGGCATTGCTGGTGCTTGCTTTGAGTGAGCGGAAATTACTATGCACTTGCTCGTCGCAAAAGGTCATTTCATTTGCTGAAGTTGGACATGTGGCTGGTTTACTTTACCAAGATATGTTTTAGTGAAATGATCGACGATCTGGGAAGGAAAAAGGCAAAAAAGAAAAGAAGGCTAAGTATCTCCAAGAAGCGTCTCGTGCATGGGGATGATGACTTGCTCGTTGACAATTCGAGTTTAGCGTTCAAACGTGAGATTCCCTGCTCTGGCTACTTGCAGAACTCTCAACCCAGTGGTGCACTATCTAAGTAAACGACTTTTAACGCTCTTCATACACTCTCGCTTACATGTACATTAATCCTCTTCACTCGTTCAATGCTTGCGTTTTGTTTTTTTGGCCTCTTGGAGGTGTAAGCTGATTACATATTGCCCATCAGCCTCGACAATCCTAGCATCCGACTCAGTCCGTTGATCAGCCCCCGAAAACACCCTGGTGCAGCGGTGGCAGCTCCTTCCTCAACCCGCAGAATTACAGACGGTAAAGGTTCTTTCATTCTTTTTTCTTTTGGAACTTCACAGCTCTGTAAAGCATCAAACATGGGTCGTTCAAGAGGTGAGACAGAGACCCAACGTGGGCGCCGCGTGAGCCGCCTATGCTGAATCCCTTGCATAGTTTTGTCCTTCATGTCAGCTTTCGGCGCTCCAAAGTCACCAACGTCGACCTCCTTTTCAGGCCCGCAGAACCCTCCTCAGCAGCAAGATTTCAAAGAAAAGATCACAAATTCCGCTTCTCCTCAGCATGTAGCCGCACCGGCAAAGGATTCCCCGCCTCCGAGGACACGGGAGCGGTCGTCCTCCAACAGACCTATGTCGATGGTGCAAACATATCAACCGCCCGTAATGGAGATCGCACAGGACACCATACCAGAGCTTCAGCCTATCTTCAGCTTTCTCAACAGCCACTCCAATAAATTATACCAAGAAGGATATTTTTTAAAGCTCAATGACCTGGATTCGAGTGCGTAGATCTTTTTGCCCCAACATCATTTTGCTAACCCCGTTCACAGGCGGGCGTCCAAATCATGACAGGTCATGGACAGAGTCCTTTGCCCAACTCGTTGGCACTATCTTGTCATTATGGGATGCCTCGGCACTTGATGCAGCCGGCCAAGACGGAGAAGTTGCACCTACATTTATCAACCTCGCGGATGCCTCTATCAAGATGGTACGTTCTTTGCTCAATTCAGAATCTCTTACATATGACTTAATCGCCTCAATAGATTGAAACCCTACCTACTCGAGCTCAAGAAGTTCAGCCACTACAGAACGTCCTCAGCATCTCGACGGCGGGAAAAAATCGGTACTTGTTCCATTTCAATTCTCTACACTCTCTTACGCAATGGACTGCTGCCATCAGGCTAGCTATGTACGAAAATTCTACACTACAGGAAGCATACACCGGCTCCTTAATTGCTGGCAAGGGGAAGCTTCTCAACAACATCCGAGTCATTATGGACAGGACCAAGATCCAAAACGAAGACTGGACAAGAGTGAGGTTTGGAGCCGGTACACCTTGGAGACGCTGTTGGTGCGTCATCTCACCACCCAATGAGAAAGACGTGCAAAAGCAACAGAAGCAATTGAAGAAGAAGTCCGCATACGAGCGTGCACCTGCCCTCAAAGGCAACATTAAATTCTACGATACCAGGAAGATCAAAAAAGCGCAGCCCATTGCCACTATAAATGATGCATACTCAGCTTACGCCATCTATCCGCAATCCAAACCACTCATCGATCAGTCCACGCTGGTTAAAATAGAGGGCTCGATTACCATCCATTCTACCCCGGAAACAACAACTGATGGGTTCGTGTTTGTCATGCCAGAGGTTCATCCTGCCGTTTCTGGGTTCGAAATGCTGCTGAGATACCTCTTCCCTGTTTACGATGTCTTTGCGTTGTATGGGCGTCCAAGTCGATTGGTCGCCGACACCCATGACACACGCAGCTTGATGTTCGCTTTGCCACAGGAGAGGCGATATGGATACTTGGAGATCCTGGATGTGGCCGGTTTGATCCATGAAAGTGGCAGTCAATCTTGGACAGAAAGAGACTGGAGAAAGAAGATGAAAGACCTTACTTCGCAGCGCATGACGAGAATGGCGTCGAATGGCCGGTCCAGAAGTAGGGCAAGCAGCTACCGAGGCTACAGAAACAGTGTTACTTCGCGGGCTGGCACTCTTCGCTACGAAGACGGCGCGTCAATCAAATCAACGCCCTCTTTGCGCAACGAGCCCGCTCCTCCGCCGCCTCCACAGCATTTGGATCGAGCCAGTTCGGAACCGCCAGTGGATCAACCGTTCACTCCTCCTCGGCCCCGGGCGCAACACCAGCGGTCTTTCTCTGAAGCTAGTCCCCAGTCTACGCCTCCTCGTCAAAGATCCCAAAAATATGCCCAGGAACATAATTATACACCATCTCGTTTATCACACGAGCAATCCAGACCTTCATTTGAAGCTACCCCTCCACGTATGAACTCATATGATCAGATGGCTCCACCGCCTCCCGCTCATGGCGTTCCTATTGGCATGGCAGCCCGCAATCCACAAATGCAGAGATATGCCAACGAATCTGGACGAAGCAGCTCAGAGAGTGAACGACGGCTGGCTAGCGCCAATGGTGGCCTCAACGACACGGATCCGCAGGAAATACGCCAAGAGATGCGTCCTGCTCCACCACCCTCCTTGGTTGCAGCTCCTCCAGCTTTTTCTCATGAACCTGGTGCGAAGCCTCAAAAGAGGCCTGGCTTAAACGCGGAGCAACGGCGTGCTAACAGCCGGCTGTCCGTCACGACTCTATCTCAATTGGCCGACGCAGGGAAGGCCAGTACTGCTGGGACCGCTACAGCAGGCGCGGCAGCTGCGTGGAAAAATAACCCGCAGAGGAGTATAAGTGGGACGTCGTTGGAGGACCAGGGACAACGTGGGGTAAACCTTAACGCAAGCAACAATCGGATCACTGCTGACCCTTCCTCTTCTGCTGAAGGCATGGTAACAGCGAAAATCCGCCAACCTCCCCCGAATCGTATAGATTCCCCAGACACTTCATTCGCCTCATCTCAGGCGGATGATCAACATACTCCATACTACCAGGATAGACCTTTAATGTCTTCGTATGACCTTCTATCACCACCAAACCCTTCCTCGCGCGCTACTTCGCCTCTATCACAGCCTTCTATGTCTTCTTCACCACCTGCACAGCCACCAAATGGCGCTAAGACTGCTCAAGAGTCTTCTTTCAGCAACCAATCACCGGCAGCACTGCCAGCGTCCTCATCCTCTAATCCGACCTTCGGCATCAACAAACCACCTCCTCTCCCAATCACCCCTCAACAACGCCCCGAGGCTCACCGATCAAAGTCCAGTATCTCTAGAAAACCTGTCCCAGCTAAATCACCATCTCCGGCCAAGGAACCGCCTGTGCGCGTTGACGCCAACCCACCCACTGCAAAGTCAAGCCTCGACAGCTTGCACAATCGCTACATTGATGAAGAAGCCCTAACTCGAGTCCTTGAACAGGAACGACTGCAGTCTCTTACCAGTGAGAGTAATGCCGATGTAGTAGACGATGCCAGTGTCTACGACAACGACTCGACAGTGTCGCCAGACTACGCCAGTACTCGCAGATCTACAGAAACTAAGAGATCACGGCCGTCAGTCGAAAAACCTAGAAGGGGTGTGCTAAAGACTGTTGGAACTGTTGAGCCTGTACAGCAAGAGGTTCAAGTTGGCGATATCCGCTACAGACCTGGTGGGACTCCTGAACCGCTGAGTGCTGACATTCCTGCAATTGACTTTGGACCAACGCAAGCCTACAATCCGAAGACCAGCAGCAGGCCCAATACAAGCGGGACCCTGACTCAACAAATGAATGACAATTCAGAATCCGGAGCCAAATTCACACCCAGCCCTCGGAACGAGACACCTGTAGAGGCACAATCCTCGTCAGTGGTCTCCCCGTTTGGAAAGCAAACCGAGCCTTATGAACGAGCTCCCAGTCGAAACCTTATCACTCCGGAGCCTCAAATACGATCTCCTTCTGCGGCAGATGGCAATGACAACCGTAGAAACGTTGCGTGGCAGCCGGGAGCTCAAATTGGTGGAAGTCCAGGTGCCAGACGGTCCATCACGCCAGAACAGTTCGTGCAACAGCGGGCAACAGCAAATCGTGTAATGACGCCTGTCTATGCACACGCTCGCAAAGGCTCAGGCCCTTCTACTCCACCAGCAGCGACAAAGAACGTGTCGGGAGACTCGCCTATCCAACAGCAGAAAAGACAGTCATCGTACAGCAATGATTTACCTGCTCGACCTAGTTCCCGTGCCGCAACCGCGATGATGAACAATCCTACCGATTATACAGCACATCTGTCAGCACGGGAGCAAGAACACGTCGCCCGGGTCACGAATTCGCCTCTTATCAACATGGCTGGCAACACCAAAAAGAATCTACCTCAAGGTGGTGGGCTGGTAGGAGCAATCGAGGCACGGGAAAAGGAGAAAAGGCAGATCAAGCAAGGTCTGAGCGGTCAAATGGTCCAACATGCCATTCACCAACGCCAACAGCATAGCCAAGGTCAGCAGCAGAGACAACCATCGCAGCAATCTTTTAATCCACCCACTCCTCAATTCTCTATGCCTGGGCAATTTCCTCCCTCTCCAGGTCAATATCCTACCCCTGGAGCCGCCCAGCAGCAGCAGCAATATTTTTGGGGCTTACCGCAGCAACAGCAGCAATACGCGCAATACCAGCAATATCCGCAGATGCAGTCCCAACAATGGTCCCCACCGGCAACCCAACAGTACTGGGGACAGCAGCAAGGTTCACCGTATCAGCAGCAGCAGCCGCCGCCTTCGCCGTTTCAACAGCAGCATGGGCCGTTCCCAGTGCAACCTAGTCGTCAGCAACAGCAAGGTCAGCAGCAACAGTATGGGCCGTATTTTGGTAATGGGCAGGAGAGTCGTCAATGAGGTTTTGGGAATGGCATTCTCTCGGTTAGCATAGCATGGATGTACAGTTGCATTGCATTGCATCAGATTCAGGCAGCATGCCAGCGGATATCAAGAAAAAGCTTCTGGTCATTATTCTGTTTTTAATTGAAGGTGCTTGTGGCAAGTGTATAAATATAGCAGTGCAGCATGAACTTACATTTTCAATCCTCGTATGATCCTTGATTGTTACAAGGGTAAATTTTTCGTCAAGACTGTCAGCACAATGGTTTCAAGTACGGTGAAACGAGTGGTGTTAGGCGTGTTGTCGCATCGAGGATGGGCGAGTCTGCTGCCTGGAAGTATTGATAAAATCAGACAGAATCGACAATATCAGGACGAAGGACAGTTTTCATTGTCAGAAAAAAGGCCCTTTGTTTCAAACTCATTGTGACGTACAAGTCCATGGTCAAAATTGTGAATACCTTACAGAGAGAGGCCAGCTAGCTAGTACCTGAGACTGCCACCTATTTCTTGTAAAACAGCTTGGCTGGTGTGAAAATGGTTATGTGAATGTCATGTCTTCCTAACATCTGTCATCTGGTATAGCCCTCTGTCTAAGCAATCCAGCAATCACTTTTTCGAAATCGAGACCGATCGATCGATCTATAAACACCACTTTTTCCTCCTTCTTCCCCACGTTGCTCTCGTAGTACCTGGCGCGCTACTTCGTTCACTTCAACCACCATCCCTCTTGATCCTCAGGCTCCCGAACCGCTTCCTCAATTTCCCCGCTCCGCTCGAGCTCCGACGCACGCCTAGTTCCCACTCCGCGTATTTTTGCCCGTCGCTCACGGGCTGCGATTGTCCTTCTACGCTCATGGGGCGCCGGTGGGTGGCGGGCGTGGTCATTTCGATGCCGTCGGATGCGTGGCGGGAGTGGGATTTGTGTTGCTTGAGGGCTTTTTCGAGGGAGTAGGAGGGTTCGCCTTTGCCTTTGAGGTCTTCGGGGTGGTATTGCTGGTGGTGGTGGGGATGCGTTAGCCTGCGATGCTTGTTCCTTTTCTTTTTGTTTTTTTGGGGGGGAGGGTAGGGGGGGGCAGTGGAAGGATGGGATAGGATAGAGGGGAGGGAGGGGGAGGTTACCACGCCGGGCCAGCGCTTGTAGGCTCCACCTTCGGGGGAGTTCTCGATCATCATGTCCGTGCCCTCTTGATATTCGTACACGTTGCCGTATCTGTCCTCCATCCCGGGAGGGACCATGGCGACGCCGTCCAACGGACGGTGTTTCTCGACGCTGTCTTGGGTCATTTCTCGCGGGGTTGCTTTCAAGGCTTCTTCGTTTGTTGTGCTGACGGCTTCAACGGGGCTGTCTACGTAGGAGACGTTTCGAGCCAGTAGCGTGGCGTCGTACGGTCCGTCGTGGTGGAAGCCGCCGCCAATCGTATCCATACGGTCAATGGTGTCGGACCCGACTATGTGCTTCCTGCGAAGATGCGGGTGACGGTTTGCTACTTTGGCATCGCGTTTGATCATGTCGAGGGGTCGGTGGGATTGATCTCCTGGGTAGCGCTGAGTGAGGGAGCTGCCGCGGCGGCGGTGCCCGTCGGTGGTCGTTGAGTTTCGTCCTCCTGTCGAAGTGGGGATCTGCGTCGAGTCCATGCTTTGACGGGTGGGCGTGGTGGGCGAATAGGATCCATCGAAATCCGGAAATGCTTCCTGGCGGTATGTAGAAGTGGAGAAGCGGTCATTCCGTGGGCTGGCGGATTGCGGCGGAGATGGATAGGCGGTTGAAGAGGCATTGCGGTAAGGGTTGTTGCTTGAGCGGTCCGAGACTGATGGGGTGGGCTCCTGGGAGGAAGGTGAGTGGATCGAGCGGACGGAGACGGACGGAGGCGTCTTTTGAAGTTGTTTGGATGATGATGGGTTGTTTGACCGGACGGAGGATGAAGGTGTTATCTGAGGCTCGGTATGAGAGCTACTGGACGAGCGATCTTGGGATTGTGGGGCGAAGGTCGAATTGTAGTGCGTGCCTGGGCCCGTTTCTGCACAGGGGTCGGGGGCGTTGAGAGGGTCGAGAAGGTACCGGCTTGCCTGGAAGAATGTCAGTCCACCGGTCATAGGGGAAAGCACAATTGAGGCTGCCTTGTACATACCCAGTGCTTATCTTCGGAGCTTTCCATATTGGCTTTGAAGGGAGGATAGAGAATTGCTGTCAATGAATGCTAGGTCTTCTGTGTATATATTGATAGTAGTATAGGTGATACGAGTGTTTGTTTGAGATAAGATAAGTCGAGATTTGCTATGTTGTTAAGAAGCTGGCGACCTTCCCCTCGGGAGCCATATTGCTCAAGTACCTTACTTTAGCCTGGTATAGTAATCTATACTAACTAATAGTACGCAGCTGCCACGCGGATTATTCGCTTAATAATGCCTTATCCACGCCATCTGCTGACTGAAAGGACCCTTATCGATTATCATACGCCCGCTAAGACCGGGACCTTTCCATCATCACGATGCAACAATTATACTGAAGAGAAGCTATGGTTCTTGTCGATTATTCCGATAGCGATACCTCGGATACTCCTCAGCCTGACCAAATGCACAGCAAAAGCCAGAGCTCCCGTGGAATCAAAAGAAAGCACAGCTCAACCTCCGAGTCTACTCTTCCACCTTTGCCGCAAAGCTTCCATGACCTCTATGTTTCCCCAGCTAGAGTCAGCAAACAAGATGACCCTACCCTACACGGTGGACGTCAGAGAATTAAGCCTCACGTTGAGGGTAATTGGCCTACCCATGTCTACGTAGAGTGTGAGTCCATCGAACAGTCTCAATGGCTTTGGTTTCACTTGAACGCGAGCTTATGGCGTGGAGGGTTTCCTTCAACAGAATTTTCGGCCCATCTCAGCCATATCTTAACCAATTTCAGCGATGCGGAATCTCCTCAAGAGCATCAAGTCCACAGTCTTCTAAGGAGTGACCTTGGAACAGAGTTGCCTCTTCATATCAGTCTCTCAAGGCCAATTGTATTGCTCGCACATCAACGACAGCCCTTTCTTGACAATTTGACCCGCGCCATCAGCAAGACAAGTCTTAGCCCGTGCGTTCAAATTAGCCGTAGAGTAAACCCTCTGCTGACCAAGTGTCTCAGTTTCAAGGTAGCTGCAAGAGGATTGGAGTGGGTCGCCAACTATGAGAACACACGCTGGTTCTTGGTGCTCAAGCTAGAGAAAGCGCCTCAGAATGGCCTCAACACGCTTCTTCACCTCTCAAATCAGACGGTCGTGGGCTTTGGACAGCCGTCCCTCTATACAGACTCGTTGCAATCCTCGGTCGACGGCCAATGGGGGAAACGTCAAGCAGGCAATGTAAGGCGCTCGAAAGAGACCAGACGAGCTGCTTCATCATCTCCCATGAGCGGTTCCGGACCATCGAACGATATCGACATGTCGTCGAGTTTTCATATTAGCATTGGCTGGACATTGGGTGCTCCTGCGCAGGGTCTGAGGGAAAGGTTGAAGACCACTGGCATTGATCTTCAAGCTATTAAAATTGACGTTCACACTGTCAAAGTGAAGATAGGTAACGGCATCACAGCCATATCCTTGGCAATGAAGGTAGACAATTCGAATAAAATCATTGAGATTTGAAGTATTGTCAGAGAAGTACTCTAGCATACCTCGTTTAAGGCTGAATGCGGCTATAAAAGCTTTTTACATACTATAAAACGACTATCGTCACATGAAACGACCGCTATTGTTTCTTCTTAAATATCAAAGAATTTGATGAACATAAGTAGAAATTGCTGGCGTTGAGTATTCTTTTTGAGTTAGATCTAGGGCTCAGGTAGCAGCCGATCGGCTAGAGTATCGGGGCCGTCACCGTAACCCTAAGGTAATCAAGAAACTTCTTTCGCAGAGACGAAGCCGACACAAAAGCATTCCTTTTACTATAATATATCATTACTCAAAGATCAATTCAATTATCTTATATCTTTCTATTAAGTAATCGTTAATTCAACGCTCGTTGTTCAGTAAACGCTAACTAATTCGGAGAAGCTTGATATGAGATCGCTAATCTAAAGGGGCTGAGGCGATGCTTCTTTTGAATCCTACCGTGATCCTACTGTGACATCGCTGCGCCCCCCAACATGTGCCTTCAAAACAAAACAATTTCCGTTGTTTTATATTCGCACACCCTCAGTCTCTATCCCTCTGTTATCATCTCTTACCATTTCAATAATGCTTGTATTCTGGCTTCTCTTCTTTGTCAGTGTTTATATTCCTATAGGAGCGTGCGTCCTTGCTGTTTCGGATCCGGTTTATCGTAACCCATCTCTCGCTGACAAGCTCACCACCCGTCAAGCTGCGGGCTCAGTTCTCGCTTCACAATTCGTACGGCGAGCTTTCCAGGGCTGTAAGTGCTGGTGTAATCTTAGATCCATCCATCTGACCGTAACATATTGCCCAACAGCTATTGTCGTTGGAAACTGGCTCTATATTGACGGAGGTGAAATCTCCTACAACAGTGGAGGGCTTAAATATCAGTACTGTAAGCGTTGAGCCGTACGGTGAACTAGCTCCATCTATTGACGAAATGCGCGTTAGCAACAACACTGCTCTCTGTTGATCTATCGCAAAATTGGACCAACGGAAGCGTTGTGATGCAATCGAATCCCAAGCCCAGCGGCGTCCCGAATTTAAACAGCCCTTCACTTTGGTACGATCAAAATACTGGCCTCATTTACTCCGGATTCGCTGGTTGGAACTCGACTTTCGGAGACCGTCCAGATCTGCCTCCATTGTCCCTCTGGTCATTCAAGCCTGACGGGACCGGAGATGGATTTTGGAATCAAGTGATAGGGTCGAGCTCGCCGGTTTGGCAAGGCGTGGTACGTCCAGCTGAACCGCTCACGGCTTTTAGCCCTACGACGGCCTTGTTACTTGGCGGGACCCATGAACCGTATGAAAACTCCTCGCCCGAAAATCTCTTGCGGGGAATGGTGCAGTTCGATATACAGAATCGATCGTTTACGAATGCGACAGCCGATTGCTGTAATGCCACCAATGGGGTTTACAGAGGTGGGATGCAGTACGTCCCGTCTTTCGGGCCGGAGGGCGTATTCATTGCCATGGGAGGTATCAATGGGGCCGGTCCCCTCAACAGTAGCAATTATGAACTCGTTCCATTCGGCACAGTCTCTGTATACGACCCTACAGCGAAGGTTTGGTGGAATCAGACTACTACTGGAACCCCACCGAATCCGAGATCCGAATTCTGTGTAGCTGGAGTAAATTCCACAAATGAAACCTACGAGATGTAAGTTCAGTACCTGCTTCGAAGTTTCCTGAATCTTCGTTGATCATCTGTTTCAGCTTTGTGTATGGAGGCTACGATGCCGCTTTTGGGAATGGATCCGTCCAATTCGATACCATCAGCATCCTTAGTCTACCAGCATTTCATTGGATTAGCGTTCCATATCCTCCCGAGAAACCACGCAACGGTCACTCCTGCAATGCGGTAGGAGGAAGCCAGATCATTAGTATTGGTGGCGCGGATCCGAACATTGATTTATCCACACCAGCCCTCAAGAATCTAGTCAAGTATCTTACTTTCAACTCCACCCCGGATCCCTTTCAGCAAGGTCTAGCCATCTTCGATATGACATCGCTTCAATTCGCCAGCCAATACACTGCAAATGCTCCGCCTTATGAGCAATCTGATCCGGTAAAACAGTTCTACTCGCAATCCCAACAGTAAGCCCGCAACCAACTTCCTCTGTAAGAGTACCCATCTGATACATCAACAGAGGCTATGTCGAGCATCTCACTCCGGAAGTCGCCTCATTAATGCAAGTCAAACATTTCACGAATAGTAGCAGTAAGTAACCGCATCCTAAAACTTCCATCTCCACAATTAAAACCTCATTCACAACCCTACCCCAGCTTCCTCCAACTCCAGCATCAACGCAACCGCCTGAAGCCCAACCTCATCACATCACTCAACCTCCCACGCCGGCGCAATAGCAGGCGGCACAGTCGGTGGGATCTGCGGCCTTGCGCTTTTCGCCCTCCTCGCATACCTCCTCTTCCGCTCTCGAAACCGAAGAGCAGCCGCAACTCCTAAGGATCCACGAAAAGAGGTATCGGAAAAGGATTCGGACCAACCGACGCCACGACAACCGTATCCAGCTGAACTAAAGGAGGATGGTCGAGGGTTGGAGATGGGCGGGGCGGGGTTGCAGGAGCTGTCGGAAGAGCAGAGGTCGGAGATGGATGGTTCGAGGGTTAATGAGTTACCTGGGGATGGGAGAGTGGCGGAATCAAGGGGGCATGGAGTAGAAAGACGAGTTTGAAGGGGAAATTAGATACGTGTGGGCTTTCACCAGTCTTCTGGTGCTGTAGTGATAAGTACAATATATATATGTATATTGAATCAGAATAGAAAGACGAAGAGAAATTGAACATCGACTATAGAGAATCAGTAATGATTCGAAGGAAGCCATTTGATCATTTGTCCTCACATCCTGCATATATCATGAACAAATACGACCCTTCTCATTGCTCAACTCGAAACCTCGTCAATTCTGCTTTCATGCGACAGCGGGTCGCAGTCTATTTTCATTCCTTTTGTTTCGCTTGCGATGTAGCGGACCATCAACCCTCTTTGAGCGAGAAGTTATTCTTGGGGCCAACAGTCATCTTCAGGCAGCAATATGCCTTGGCGTCTTGTCAATGCAAGAGAGAATTTTTTTTTTTTTTTTTTTAAATAAATGCTGTACAGCATCGACTCCTCGTAACGCTCTCCGTGGTCAACTGAGTAAAATAGGTAGTTATCGTCCCATCCCCGGAAGAACCGCCAAGGTGAGTGAGGTGCTACAGAGTGAGTCTGCTAGTGCGTGCGTTCCACTTCTCATTGCAATTGCAGTCGGTCACCCACTCACTACCTGCACTCCCCCAACCCAACCTGCCCTTTCACACCATTGAGCAAAAACCCTCGGGGCCCCTTCCTCCTTTCCTCCTGACTCTAAAGCACCAGCACTAAATCTGCCCGCCGGCCGAGCATGTATCCTATCCTGCCCCAAGGAATTCACATATCCACCCCGCCACCAGCATCACAAGCGCCAAGTCCGGCGCCAGCCCAGCCCCGCCACGCCCCGCCCACAAAGCTGTGTTATATCGCGCCCAATCTTGGCATCATGCAGTAGTAGCGGCGGCGCTGCTCATCATCGCGCGCGCATGCTCGGGGCAGATTAGTCTTTAGAATATTTAGGTTCCACCGCCCCCCCCCTCCCGGGTTTCTGCGTGATGCGAAGAAAATGCCTCGCGTCACGCGTGGACCTGGCGCGCGCCCCAGCTCGCTGGCTGGCCAGGAAACCGACTAAATAAACTACGGACTTTGGATGCACAGCGTGTAAAGTTTAGATTTAGTCCGCTGTCTGTTGCTGGCGATGCGGGGTCCCAGCCGCCCCCCTTCGCCGCGGCGAGGTCCACCATTTGCGAGCTCGTCCAGACGACGCGCGTGGTCGCCGGCGCGGATGTCGAGGCCGTGGCGGAGAGGATCAACGCTCCCAATGGTCGACCAACCAACTACCAACTAACAGTTTCAACTGGTTCGGGTACTAACAGTTTGAACCAGTTTAATGATTTCCTAGGTAGTTGGTCGACTGGTTCACTTTTAATCAACTAATAGTTGAACTGTTAGTCGACTGATTCAAATTATATATAATTTGTGGTTACGAATATTTGATCACGACTGCGTATATCTAGTAGCGATCAGAGAAATAATCGCCTCCCACACATCATTAACTCATTATTCAACAACCACATCACTATGGACCACAGCAACGATGAGTCTGATCTATCAGATACTCTCTCTACTCTTAAGACTCCATTTAATATCGCCGCTAGGTTCGTGGTGTAGAAATTGATGGAGGTCAGGAGGATTAATTCTATCTCTGGGGGGTCTCTAGGCTATGTATGTACCCGCATAGCCGTGCGCATATAAGAATGAAACAGGGGTTGGAGAAGGACCGAGAGCACCCCCTGATTGCCAACACGAGGTGCTGCAGCATCATTTCCAACACGTGGCCTCCACCAAGATCGCCAGGCACACGCGTAATGTGCTCAATCGAAGACCAATGATCCCATTCCCACCCGACCAACCCTCTCAAAAGAAACGCACTCCTAAAATAGCTATCCTATAGAACTCGAAAGATCATAGACCACTAGCTAAGATGTCTATTAAAGTTCTATAAAGATCTCAAGAGTTAAAGAAAGCATTTAAAGCATCTGAAGACTCCGCTACGCGAAATACATTAGAAATACCTGACAATTAATCTCAAGCATCGAAATCTTTCTCCTACTTCAAGAGACCAAGGTCAAAGTCTTTATATATTTATTAACACATTCACATTTAAGGCGACAATATGATTTATAATCGCTATAGCAAGAGCTATAAAATTAGTGACGATATTAAGATTATATCTCGTCACTTGAAAGAGAGATATTTAATCGATTTCACGACTAATAGCATCGCTAAAAAAAAAAACGAGATAAAATAACTATAGATATAGCTATTCTACGTGAGATTAAGATTAATCGTTAAGTAGAGAAGAAAAGAAGAAAGAAATTAATAAAAATTAACCTAAACAAGAATACTCTAAAATATCTCTATCTTCAATAAACCGTTGACTGTAATATCGCCTTTAATTAAGTTAGAAATATATACTTTCGAGCCTTCTTAGAATACGTTAATCCCGCGATTAATCGAATACTTTCTAACTCAAATATCACTATAAAAACCCATGCTAAAGATCTATTTGCTAAGGGAAAGTAAAGACTACGTTATATGCTAGCAATAGCTCTATTAGATATTCACATCATATACGATATATAAATATTATTAAATTATCTAGGACTGCTAATAGTAGTTACGTATTTCACTAAGAAGAACTTTAAATTACACGCAGTGACTCTCGGACTTAAGAAGTTGAAAGAAAATCACTCAGGCCTAAATCAAGCGGCATATATCCTCGTTATACTCGACGATTTCGGGATTCACAATAAGTTAAGCTACATGATTATAAACAATATCGATTCTAATAACTATCTTATTGCTACTATTACTACTACTTTAAATAAAGAAAAAAGCTTTTATAATGCTTATCAACGACGTCTTAGATGTAATAATCACATTATTAATCTAGCTATCCAGGTCTTTCTCTTTTAAAAAAATAGTCAATAACTATAAATTTCTAGAGAATCTCGTTAACTCTTTATTCGATACTTAGCTAAATTAGTAACGAAGACTAAGACCTCTCGATAAACTATATAATATTATTATATAAATTATAAAAAGCCCTTAGCGTATTCAATCCTTTAAAGATTAAATCGCTTAGGGCCTTATATCACATCGTAACAATAGCACTAGATGAAATTCTTGATATAATATGCTTAATTAGACTATTAAAAAGATTAAGATATCAATTATAATCGTTAACAACGAGGAACCTAAGTTATCTATTAATCTACTTAGTGCTGAGAAGTAAAAAATACTCGATTATATTCGCGACTTTCTATAGATCTTTCACGATGCTACGAAGGCTATTAAAGGCCGTGCAGCGACTTTAGATGAAGTTCTTCCTTCTATAAACTTCTTAGCTATTTATTTTAAATATATAATAAAAGAATTCGCTTATCATAACTTTATAAGAGAGTTATTTCACGTTGGCCTTATTAAGCTATTAAAATATTGAAATAAGATCGAAAGAGTATCTATATATATCGCCGCTATCGTTCTAAATTCTAGAAAGTAGTAAAATTACTTTAAACGTTGAAATCCTAATTAATAATTAAATATAAAGTCAATTATAAAGAAATTTTAAGAATTTATATATCGATCTTTCACTGGCCTAGCTAGCTACACTTTCTCAAATCATACGTCTCACAATTTTACTAATAATTAGTACTTTAAGTAACTAAATAATTAAGATAATAAGACGAAAGACTCTAATAGTGCTCTTGACGAATTTAATCTCTATATTAATAATTATTTTATACTTCGTGAAGAAGATAAAGATAAAATAACACTCGAATAATAACTAGAATCGAAGTAACGTACTCGATATTCTCTTCTATCGAAGATAACTATTAATATCTATTTTATATCAGCTATGTCTTTCGAGATGAAACATATGTTTTCAGGGACTAAATATACGATCTCGAACTTAAGGAGTAGTCTCAAGAGTAAGATTACTAAGCTATTGAAGTGTCTGAAATCATGGTTTTAATTAGATATCTTCACGAAGGAAGATTTATATATAATTATCACTTAAATGAAGGAGAGAGTTATTAATAAACTGAAAATTAATATAGAATAGTAATAAACTAACAGTTGAACCATTGGGAGCGTTGGAGAGGATGGGCTGGAGCGGCTGCGTTGGGAGGGAGGGATCGAGGCGATTGGTGCCGGGCTGGAGCTCGATCTTCTGCTTTGAGACGCTGCTTTGAGGAGGTGGGGAGGGATACGTCGGCGTTGTTGGTGAATAGGACGTGGAGATGGGGTTGTTGGGCTTGGAAGGCGGAGACGGAATGGCTTGGTGGTACTGGGGTCGGCGAGGTAGAGGTATAGGAAGGTGAGTGACCCCGGCGGCGAAGAATAAGAAGAGGAAGAGGAGGAGGATGAAGGCGGGGAGGAATATGCATTTTTCGATGCTGGCGAGGGCGTTGCCTTCGGAGCGTCCAGCGATGTAGACGGTGCCTCCGGCGTAGTAGAGGATTCGCGCGAGCTCATAGCCTATGCCGGATGCCCCACCAGTGATGAGGAAGACTTTGTCAGTCTGAGGTGATATAAATATCTATTACTACTCCCATATTGTTACATAACCCTAGGTCAACTTATATATATCGATTGTATAAGCTATTCTAATAGTCGCTTCCTTAACAGCTCAAAGAACGCGACGAAATTGTATCGAATAAAGCAGTGCCTCGACTAGAATATCGCAAAGTAGGTTCATCAATAAAGCAGGATTCTCATTGGCATTCGCAAGGGCTTCGATCGGCACCAATCGCTCACCTTTCCTCTAGAGTGATACAGGTCGTGCATTCTCAACGAATGAGAATTCGAATCCCTCTGCTGCTAAGCTTGGGTAGCCCGATCAAGAAGTCATGCACGTGAATGATGTCGCTCTCATCCGTTTCAAAAAGTTCGAATTGTGGTCCACCTGGTCGGAACAACACGGCAAGGACAAGGGCGATCTCGGCTTGGGCTAGACTGAAAGGCGTTATAGGTTAGTCATTTGTAGTGGGACCCAGAAAGTTGCAATTTGAAGTCATTCGATGGGTTTGGCCCGGTCAAGAGGGATAATGAGGAATATTGCGTTGCCGCACTCACTTCATGCCCAAGCAGTTGCGAGATCCTCGACTGAACGGGACGAAATTCCGGTTCATATTCGGATTGATATCCCCTAACCAACGTTCCGGCGCAAACTCAAAAGGATTCTCATAAACCGTAGGATCGGTGTGCATTAGATAGCCTGACATACCGACGGGAACCTGAGTCGAATCAGTACTTCGTCTTCAGAGACTCTGATGTCTTTCATCTTACACCGATTGGGATGGTCCACTGTTTGTACTGTATCGGCGCGTCTGGAGAGCAACGCGGTAGCCTATGCATGACTCCATAACTGTGTGTAGACCCGTGCCTTTAGTGAGCTTATAGTACTATGGTCTTCTAAGATTGGCCTGAAGCTTACCGTAATCCTTCTCTAATCAGAGCTTGGAGATATGGTAACCTTTCCAATTCAGCCAACGATGGGATATGGTACGGGTAAGTCGCCATCACTGGTTTCAGTTCTTCCTGGAGCCGAGTGCAAATAAGTGGTTTTGCGAGAATTCAGTAGGAGATATAGGCAATCGTTCGAGCCGTACTTGCAGTACCGCCGCCCATCAGTACTTGCGCTTCCTTGGCCAATCTTTCGTCAGAGAGTTCGGACTCTGGCATTTCGCTACCTAAGATATGATGAAACAGAGAAGTGTGAGCTTTTTAGCCATTGCCGTTCCCATTGTTACTATCCGCCTTCTCTTTCTTGACCGTGGTCAATTGCTTTAGTGCTACCTGAATTGCTAAGCTCAGATCACTGCGAGAGTGTGTATTCGTAGCGAACCTTTCTGAATTGGTCAAAGATTCGGCCGCTGGGATAGACCCAAAGAATCAAAGACTCCGGGATCAGACCGACGATTCTATCCGGTGTTAGTGCTTGAATCAAGTATCTTTTCCAAGGGACCCGTACTGGACCAGCAAGGGAAATGCTGTAAATAGGGGGATTGATAGAATGATCATTCGAATGAGACCGTACCTGAAGTCAAAGTCAGCAGTGCATCATTATCGACGTTTGGGTTCATGCCATTCTGGTGCAAAGTTTGGGTCGTCGAGAAACTTCTCCTTGTCATCCCAGCATATTTGACCGATCACGTCTCCCGAGAAGGCAGAACAAGCGTGGTCTAGTCGAACCACCGACTCTGTTCCTTTCAAAGCCTCCAGTCTCCCTGCAAATTTCTCGACGACCTCGGCAAGAATCGGCCATAGCCGTGTGACTCCTAGACGCGAGAAGAATGGCTCCAGAGGCTTCCTTCGACGTCGATGTAGATCGTGAGAGGTCGTGAGCAGATGAGATCCTGCATATTTAGTCTCTCTTTGTACCGTGTTAGGGGATGTACTCACCATCGAAGTCAACCCCTTTGATAAATGAATGGTAATGGTCGGTCCGCCTTCGACTTTCAGAGACGTATATGTCGTTATATACTTCAGGATCGTTGATTGATAACTCGTCAGGGTTTATTCGGACTATTGGACCTGTGACAGCATTCATTAGTGATCTAGATCCATCTCAATGCTGGAATTTCTGATGCACAAACCATATTTCCTGTGCATCTTCTCAATCTCAAATATGTATTTTCCGCTACATCACCAATCATAATAGAACTTATACCAGTATGTTACCGCTGCAATTTTCGGTCCTGGGAAACCTGCGAGCTTGGAGATGGTTAAGCGGTATAAAGATAGAAACAAACCATAGACTAGGATGGTCAACGCCAGTATTGTTGTGAAGCTAATTATTGAATTGGAGGATTGAGTGGTCTCATGAAGCATAAATTGATTGCTTAATTGAATAGGAGAGACGAACTATCTAGCTAGTGGATGGAGAAACGCCAAGACTACGCTAAGACGCTTAGTCAGCTTGCGGCGTAAACGGCCTCCTATTGACTGAATTCCAACACTCCCATACAGTCCAAATAGGGGCTATTTTCGCTATTAGTTTAACACTCCCACACAGTCCTCATTGAGACTATTCAATCGGCCCATTGTAGTTCTATTTAACGTATAAAGGTTACGAATTTCTCGTTGCTTAAGGCCTTGGTTAGATCGTTAGCGGTCATCTAATTAATTACTACCCATTTAAATTAAACGGCTTCAATCTTAATCTAGTCACGCATAAAATATTATTGAATATCTATATGCTTAATGCGTGAGTGGAAGCGAGGGTCCTTCGTAAGTGCTATGACCCTCTAATTATTAGTCTTGATAAGAACTAGCTTATCAGAAAGACTCAATCCGTTATCTAACTCTAACAGTAAGCGTGTAAGTTATATAATTTTCTTAGCGATCTATATCTGAGCTATATACTCGGCCTCGCATAAGAATAGAGCAATAAATTATTAACGCTTAAAGATTCAGCTAATAGAATCTCCGTACAGTAGAAAGATATATACTTCTAGAAACCGACGAGTCTCCTAATCGGAGACCCAATCTGCGTCTATGTATCTTATCAGACCATTAGCTATTTCGTATATTATTTTATAGTCTAGCGTCCCTTTGAGATAGCGAAGCACTCGCTTAACCGCCGCGATATACTTAAAATTCGAGTTATAATTATACCGAGATAGCATCGTCACTGCGTAGCAGATATCTAATCTAATTTGAATCATGAAATATATAATAAATCTTATTATAGACTAATATTTCTAAATAACCTCGAGACTGGCTTTATTCACTAGTTCTTCCTGAAGTTGAGTGCCCAGCACCATTAATGTGGATGCAATTACGCAGTTACTCATGTTGAACCTAGCTAGAATCTTCTTCAAGTACGTTATTTATATAACACGTACAATCCTTCTAATTCGATCTCTCTGCATTTTTATACCTAAATAATATAAGCATAGACCGAGATCGGTCATCGCAAATCGCTTACGAAGTTTCTATTTCAACTCCGCTATATATTTAAATTCCTTAGGACCATATATTTGAATATTATCAATATACACACTTATTATAAGACGCGTAGTCTCATTGACGAAGAGTGAGTGATCTAATTCGATGCATTTGAATTCCTTTAAGATAAGAAAGTCGCGAAGAGTGTGATATCATTCGCGAAGTGACTGCTTTAGATCATATAGTGCTCTAAGCAGTCGACATACTATATTTTTCACCTTATATCCCGTTGAGTACTCAATATAGATGAGCTCCTTCAATAAAGCGTTCAGAAACGCAGTAATAACGTTCATCTGCTTATAGTCCAGGTCGTAATGCGCTATTATTGCGAATAGTACTTTGAATAACATGAACTTAACGACTGAAGCGAAGATTTGATCGTAGTTGATTCCATAGATCTGCTCGAATTCCCGCACTACCCAGCGGACTTTGTAGAGAATAGATTCATTTGACTTCTTCTTAATCTTATAAACTCATCTATTAGTTAATATTAACATATTCTTTGACCTAGAAACTAGTTCCCAAGTGCCCATAATAGCAAATGACTCTATTTGTCGATCTATCGCTTTCTTTCACTGTTTAGCGTACGGGCTACTCATAGCTTGCTTGTAAGTCAGGGATTTATAGTCGTCTACTTCCTTAATCGCTTGATAGCTTCTTATTTCAGCTATCTTTTAAACAGCAGCTACGAGATCGAAATCCGGCTCGAAATCATAATAATTTAAGTTCTTATAACTCAGGGTAGCTAGCCTACAATATAGGCGTTTAGCTTCTAAAGTCTTATCACATTTGATGTAAGCAATAGCCCTCTGGGCTCACATCTTAGTGTCGCTTCACTTCTTATTCAGAGAAGCCTTCTAAGAAGGCTTAATATCTCGCTTAAATCGCGAAGTATACGTCCCATCGATACTTGAATCTAAGTGTATTTCTAGGCCAGATGAAAGTATCTCTTAAATATCTCCTTCATCGAACACTCTCATATCTTTCGTGTTCCCCGTGCTTAATTCTTTTATTAGAATATTTCGAATATACTCGATATTTGAGATACTGGAGTGAGTATTATTCGTATATAGGTGCTCAGTCTGATTCTCCTCTGCATCGAATACGTCTAATACAACGTTATCGCCGATAACCTCGGCCATTTAATAGCCGATATCTAATACGGCGAAGATTATTATTCGTGACTTATTAAAATCCATATGGAACGCTCGCTCGACCCTACGAGTGACTGGATTCCATACTCGAAAGATATTGGTTCCTTTATAGTTAATCAAGTAGCATCTCTTGCTACGCTTATCGAGCTTCTTTCGATTCTTCTTTGAGATGTGAACTCAGGTCACGCAATCAATAATTCGCATATAGTCAAGAAACGGTTTTTCGCCGATTTAAGCCTCGTAAGGTGTAACGCCTTTAAGACGTGATGTGGGACTTCTATTCTTTTGATAGACCTTAATGTGTAGAAGTTCTAATTATAGATAGCGTGTTAGCTTAAAGTCAAACAGCATCGCTCTGACTTCGTTCATAATAATTCAATTCTGGACCTCGCTAAGACCATTTTGCTCTAATGTGTAGACCATAGTAGACTCACAAATAATTCCGAAGTCCTTGAAATATTATTTGAATCCATTATTAATGAACTCGATATCATTATCAAAACGAACGATCTTAATCTTACAGCCAGACTAAGTCTCAATCTTAATTATTCACTAGCGAAAAAGCTTAAACGTCTCGTTCTTTCGCTAATATATGAAGTATTAGATGCGAAGAGTCGCCTAATTAGTGAGAAGTATATAGTATTTCACTTCATTAATAAACGATACATTAAACGATTCACTCAAATTCATATAAATTTTACCTAGTTTCTCGAGTACTTCGTATTGCACTCTCTTTAAGACTTTTCTAGATAATTTGACCTTAATATAGGCCTCGTAAATAGCCCTCACATAAGGCTTCTAAGTTAGTGTGATCCCTTTACTTATATCGATAAGCCGCTTAAGATTCGCTTTATTGAGATAACTTATTCGTCGATGCCAGAGCTTTACTACTTTTTCGTTAATTAGACTAGTCGTTAGAGCTCTCATATTTTACTAAATAAGCGTTGCGATTCTAGTCGTTGACTAAGTAACTTCGAGGATATAGGTGTTATTAATCTTAGAAGCACTCTTAATGAGCTTAATATCCCGAAAGATATAACAATTATCCCCTTTGAACGAGATCGCGAATTCTTTTTGAGTTGCTTAACTGATTAAGAATAGCTCGCATATGAGTGCTAGCACATATAGTACGTCACTAACGCTCACTACGTTGCTAGTTTCATTCGATACTAGCCATTTCATCTTAACTATATCGCGGCCCTATATTTATACGATAATTTCATTAGCGATTGAGATCCTCGCTCGATACGGCTAATACTTAGTGAACTCGTTCTTATTAAAGTATATATAATTAATACAGCCCGAATCGATTATTTAATCGTGTGTTATACTAAGCGAAGTAGTTCTAGCCGTATAGACTAGGATTTGAGTTAAAGCCTTATTAATAATTTGATCTTTAAAGATTTCTTCCTCGAAGTTTGAAGAAAGAGATAGAGATTCAGAGGTCTTCTGACTAGCATCGCCAGCTAAATTCGCGTTAGAATTAAGTTGAGTTATTAACTCAATCTTCGCTTTCTCCTACTAAGAAGAAATTAAAATTAGATTCTAATCGAGAACGCAATATATTAACTCTTTAAGTGCCGCTCCCCTATCATATTTGAGTGTAGAAATAACGATCTCCAGGCCCCAGTACTTATCGTCTTCTTTAATATCTACTTCGTATATAATCAAGTAAGTTATGGCCGAAATATAAGGAGTATTATTATTATTGTCCACAAAATCGTTAGGTCTCTCGCTATTAGTCACATTCGCCTTAGACTTATTCTTTTGACTTTCAGGTATCTTTTCTAGATATAAAGTTTAGCAATCAAGTGATTAGTGTCTCTTCTTCTTCTCATTAATCAATAAGATACACTTTAAGCACTTCGAAGCGTTATTATCCCCTTTATAATTACTGCTATTGGGATTCTTCGACGCTCGATCATTAATATTGCTATTATTATTTCCTCGGCTACGTTCGAAGATTCTCTTCTCACGACCTAAGTCATTATTAAATCTAGAGTTCTTATTCTCTTATTTCTTGAATCTCTTCATAGAAGCGATTATAGCCTACTCCTTAATATCTCGTTTAAGCAGTCGATCTTCTTCGTAAAAAAGTGTAACTATCTTATTAAAGTCGAGTATATTATCGAGTTGAGTAACCAAGCGATATACGAAGTTCTTATATTTCAAGTTCAAATTATTTAGTAATAAGACTATTAGGATCTAGTCCTCGATTAATGCTTTTATTCGCTTAAGATCCTTAGATTTCGTTCGAATATTAGCGATATAGATCTCGATTAAGTTCTCACTTGTAGAAAGAGATATAGTTTATAGCTCTTGCAATTTTGTGAATCGTAGAACGAAGCCAAAGTCCGAGTAATTCGTCTGCAGCTTAATTCATCGATTTACAGCCATATTATTATCCTCAATTACTTCTACTAATTTCTTATCACACATTAAATAAATAAGCTCCGAAGCTTGATTATTCTAATCCTTTCACATTTAAACGACTACTTAATAGACTAACGCTTATATATTCGTAGGTGCTGAGTCATTAGATAGGTCCTTGGAAAAGACTTCAATCCCTTAATCAACTACCTCCCACAGACCGCAGTATTTAAGAGCACTTCTCATCTTCTTGAATCATAATTAATAATTTTCCTACCCTTTAAGCTTAGAAAAGTTCCAGATCTATATCAACGCGTTCGCCTGCATATTGAACGGCTATATTGTAGTTATATTGAGGCCAGATGTTATGAGAATCCTCGTTTAACTTTCACAAAAGACTAGATATTCAGGGATATTCAGGTGTCTATTTCTCACACGCAGTTAGTTATTAATTAAGTATCTATTTCTCAATTAATAATAATAAGATTATAGATATGGAATTCCGAGCTTATAACCTATTAAATTGAAGGATTGAGTGATCTTATAAAGCATAAATTAATTGCTTAATTGAATAGGAGAGACGGACTATCTAGCTAGGGGATGGAGAAACGCCAAGACTACGCTAAGACGCTTAGTCAGCTTGCGGCGTAAACGGCCTCCTATTGGCTGAATTCCAACACTGATCCACTTATAGGTCAACGCCCATGGAGGAAAGTAATGGAAAACGATATCCATGGTCGTTGATGAAGGATGATGATTCCAATAGTTGACGAAGTTAGAGCATACGAAAATTATTCAATTGACTTAGGTGAGGGCCAGAATGCTTCTTCCAGCGGGCTCGAAGGTCCTCCGTGTATCGGGGGTTTGCTTCTGGCAAATGTGGTGTAGACACATGTTCGGTGCGGTGCACCACTTAGATTTGTGGAAAATATGATGGTGCAGCCCCTGCATGAGCTTCGATGATCCCATGTCTGTGCATTAACCCTCCATGGATGTGTTGCTTTGCACTAGCGTACCTTTGGTCTGCTACCACCCGTTAAAAACCCATGGCGCAAACATCGTTGCATGACGCAGCCTTGAAAGAAATCCCCTAGACGAGACCGATGTATTCTTGCGAGCATGAAGTTCATGCAAGTGAGCCCTTATAGCGTCGTTATCTGGCCCTCACCGCCATTCCTAGAACGAGTTTGTCGAAATCATGTATATGATTAATCAAGAGGCGTGTTACAGGCAAAGCGCTGATTACATGGCTATCAACGTTGCCAGCGATATCTGCGTGCTCCTCCTTCCGACTCCTGCTATTTGGGCTCTCAACATGAAATTGCGGCACAAATTGAGACTCATTGCGGTCTTCAGCCTGGGGATATTGTAAGCGGACTTTTGATTCGAAAGACTCCCTGGAGGATTTACAGGTTTAGTGCCGTCATTGCTAGTATCATCAGACTTGCAAAGACTTCCATACTTTATACTGATCGAGACCGCACATGGAATGTTGGGAAGATAGAGCTTTGGGCGTGAGTCTTCCTTGCTATACCCTGCTCGCCCTTAGAATATTCTTATTGAAAGTCCCAGTGTTCTCGAAGTCAACGTTGGCATTATTTGCACATGCCTCCTCACCTTTCCCGCATTTTCTGACCGCTACGGGGCTGCGTTCATGTCCCCGCTCCGGTCCTACGTACATGTTTTGCAGTCAACAGTCAACTTCAAATCCCGGAATACGAGCGCTCGGTTTAGATCCACTTCTCAATCTCTACCTCAAGGATCACAGGACAAGAGCCTTCCTTCGAACGAATCTTACACAAAGTTGAACGAAGACAAGGAAGGTATCCCAATGCCAAACATCACGACCAACCATGTACCGAATCGGGGTCAGCATTCGATTCACAGAACGGATCCGGAATATGTGGTTGGAGACGAGCTGGCTTATCCTGAAGTAGCATATATATCAAAGTACATTGTTTGACTTAGAAAATTGGGGGAGTCACGGAAGAGGCGGTATTTGTGAGGACAGGCCTCAACGCTGGAAGGAATTATGGCTTGGATATTCGGGAAGAAGAGGGTAGGTTTGGAGATGGTGTTATTTGGCGAGCCACATCTGCTAATTTTAGTTGCACATTACTATGCATCTACGAGCCTTGAACAAAAGCCGCATTGTTTAAGGAATATAAAAATTTATTGGACGAGCATTGGAGACGTTACAATAGTAGCGCAATAGCTAAATCTCAAAGTGTTGACATATTCGCTTAGTGCAGAGATGACCTGGTTTACGCTCCCTTTTAGATCTACGGAAATCCTCAAATCTCCGAATCAGTCAAGACATAACCGCTGTCTCCTACCCATCGTCTTCAAGGCGATAATATGAGCTTACATACTCGAGAGCAACTGCTTGGATGTCCGAGACAGAATCTGCAGCATGGGCTAGCCACATTGGAGGCGGCACGGCTTCAGGCCTTATCCACTCAGTCAAGAGTAGTCCGTTTGCCAGCCAGGCAGCTCTGTCCATACGATAGCCATAATGCTACGAGTAGCCAATAAGATAATTAGAGAGGCCAGCTGAGGCGAAAATAATGGTGTGGTCATATTACCAAGCATGGCAAAGCTATCTTGGTTTCTAGGGAATAAGCCGTCAAGGAATTTTAAATGATGCATCAAGCGGCGTTGCTACAAGGCAAA
Organism: Xanthoparmelia taractica; assembly: GCA_033085395.1. Classification (NCBI taxonomy): domain Eukaryota; kingdom Fungi; phylum Ascomycota; class Lecanoromycetes; order Lecanorales; family Parmeliaceae; genus Xanthoparmelia; species Xanthoparmelia taractica. The sequence goes on from JANQBS010000185.1 coordinate 74,789, forward strand.
CCCGTAACGCAGCCCATGCAGCCTTTCGGCTTGCGTTGGTGGTCATGTCTGAGTTCGGGTTTGCCCAGCCTCCAGGAACTTCGGCGAGTTTCGAGAGTCGGACACCTGCATTCAGCCTTGGGTTATCTGACAGGTGGCAAGGCTCGGTTTATTTTTTTATTTTGGTGCTCACCGTGCTCTTGTGAGGATAGCAGTGCTGGTGATGACATAAATCATCTCATGTATCAAATCCAAAGACCTCAAACTTCTCCGAAGACTTTTTCCATAGTGAGGCTCAGCTTCACAGTTTTCTTTCGCTTTTATTCGCTTTGCTGACAAGCGAAACGCGCTACCATCGTATTGGTGTTCGAACAGTCTCATGGCCCCCACGCAACACCTGCACGAGCCAGCGCTTCAGGTATAGCTACCTTCGTTGTAGTCAATAACATGGCATTGTATGTCAATGGCCAAATGTGGTCACAGGAGAAAGAGAATATCTTGCTTGGCCCCTATCAATATCTATCCAATCAACCTGGAAAAGGCATGAGGGAACAGCTTGTAGCTGCATTCAATGCGTGGTTGAACATTTCGGAAGAGAGTCTAGCGATCATCTCGAGGGTAATGGAGTTGCTGCACACAGCTTCGTTGCTGTACGTCCGATCATTTTCCCTCGAAAACCTCTAAATCCAGCTAACGAAGTCACAATCTAGGATCGATGATGTTGAAGACTCCTCGACACTTCGAAGAGGGAGACCAGTGGCACACAGTATTTTTGGCGTTGCGCAGACGGTCAACCCTGCGAACTATGTATACTTCCAAGCATTACAGGAGGCTTTGAAACTCAACAATGAAGAGGCCACACATATCTATACAGAAGAGCTCATCAACTTGCATCGAGGCCAAGGTATGGATATTTTCTGGCGAGACACACTGAGATGCCCGACAGAAGACGATTATCTCGAGATGGTTGGCAACAAAATGGGGGGCTTATTTCGACTCGCCGTGAGACTTATGCAAGCCAAAAGCAGCAGCGACAAGTGCGAAACCTTTATTCTCTTCTAAATGTCTCTTGATGAGGACTTTGCCTGACAAGACTTTCAGGAACTGTGTTCCTCTTGTCAACATCATCGGCGCGCTCTTTCAAATCCGCGATGACTACCTGAACGTCTCTGATGAGTACACCTCCAACAAGGGTCTCTGCGAGGACTTGACAGAAGGGAAGTTTTCGTACCCCATCATTCATGCCGTCCGCATGGATCCGCAGAATCTGCAGTTGATCAACATACTGAAGCAGCAAACCGAGAGCGCGGAGATTAAGAAGCATGCGGTAAAGTACATGCAAGATACGGGAAGTTTTGAGTATTGCAGGAAGACGATCAAGGAGCTGAAGAGCAAGGCGGTCTCGATGATCGATATGATGGATGAGGACGTTGATGCGGGGAGGGGGTTGCGAGCCTTTGTGGATAAGCTAGATCTGGTGTAAACGTCCTTTAGGATTTAGGAGATCGAGGAGATCGCTGTTGTTCTAAGGAGATTCAAGGCTGAGTGGGCGTATTCTAGTTATCGTAGCGTACGGAGTAAAGCACTTTGTTCAATTGAAGTTCTCCGTACAAAGAGAATGATCGCCTAAACTTCGGCAACACTGCCCCTCGGCCCCCGAAGGAGAGCAGTCCACCTTCTTTACGACACATCCTTCCCTCCCTCTGCTGTTATTTCTTCCGTCTGTTGAAACCTCAGACCTCGTATGATCTGACAGACGCTGCCTTGATCGGAAACCATTCTCTTTCGCCGGGACACGTTGTCTATCATGGGGCTTCTGGGAGCCCCTATCACTCCTGCTACTGTCGTGGGAGCACTGATTACCTGCGTAAGTCAAGCAGCGCTCGACCTGATAAGCTCCACATTGACTTGCGCAGTTTCTCGTGCCTCCTACCGCAACGGTCATCTACAACCTATACTTCCACCCATTGAGCAAATTTCCCGGTAATGGCATTTCCAAAAAAAAAAAAAAAAAAAAAAAAAGCCACATCCTCACTGATTTATTACACAGGCCCTGCCTGGAGAGCTGCTTTCTATTTCCCAGATTGCTGGTCCATGTTGATCGGTAATGCGCATATTGATACCCAAAAGCTTCACAACGAATATGGGCAAGTTGTACGAATATCACCAAATGCTCTGTCTTTCAATACTGCCCAGGCATGGAAAGGTAATGCATCGCAGAACCGTCAACACAAGTCGCGCTAAACATCACCATGCAGATATCTACGGCAGTAGGGTAGGCAAGGAACAGTTAGAGAAAGATCCTATCATTTTCCAGCGAGGCCCTGCAACTAATATCGTCGGTAACACTCACACGCTGACGCATTAAGCGATAGGGACTGATGAATAGACAGTTGCGAACAATGTCGATCATGCTCGAATTCGCAAATTGCTTTCACATGCGTTTTCTGAGTCTGCATTACGAGAGCAAGAGTCCATTCTCACCGGCTATTTTGACTTGCTTGTCTCGCGATTGAAAGAACAATCTCAGAATCCGAATATTGACGAAGTCGATATCATGTCATGGTAAAATTTCACCACCTTTGATATTATTGGGTTCGTATTCCACCACGCCCCATTTACTGGATCCATTACCAGATTAGTATCCACAAGGTCGAGGAGCATACTCACAAGGGCCGTAGTGATCTCGCCCTTGGAGACTCTTTTCGCGCACTCGAGAATGGCCAATACCACGCCTAGATAAGGTACAGTGCATTGAACCACTTGTATTTTAAGTTCACTAGTTTTGAAGAAACATATTCGCCTCTGTCAGATTCCTGGGTATTATGCGATGCGCAGCGACCTACCCGATCATCAATCAAGTCTTTAAGCGTCTAATGTCCATGATTCCGTCGATGGTTGAAAAACGGAAAGCTCACTTTGCTTTCACCAAGCAAAAAACGGAAAGTCGCTTGGATCGCGAGACGGATCGAAAAGACTTCACGACCTACGTAAGTTTTGTCAGTTATTGGTCTTATCTCATACTCATTTCTTCTGCTGTCTATAGATCCAACGTTATAACGATGAACGAGGCATGACTCGTGAAGAAATCATCAGCAACTCTGGTGTTCTTTTGGTTGCCGGCTCTGAAACCACGGCCGCGCTGCTGAGCGGAGCGACTTACCATATTCTCTCAAACCCCGTTGTCTTAAAAAAGCTCCAGGCCGAAATCAGAGACGCTTTCCAAAGTGAAGACGAGATCACTGCCATTTCCGTTAGAAGCCCTGGTAAACTTCCATACATGGAAGCCGTTCTCACAGAATCTCTACGCATGTACCCGCCCCTCCCAGCATCATTGCCGCGCATGATAGGGTCAATGGGCGACATTATCGACGGACATTTTGTACCCGCGAATGTAATAGCTTCCATCGCAGATCGCAAGACCAAATCCCGTTAACTTGGTGGCAGACATCCGTCGGAGTTCATCAGTCAGCGACTTACGAATCCAGCGCCAATTTCACCGACCCCAAGTCCTTCGCTCCCGAGCGATGGCTACCAGAGGCGCCTGAACGTTATCGTAACGATTGCAAAGATGCACTCCAGCCATTTTCGGTGGGACCTCGTAATTGCCTTGGCAAAAAGTAGGTTCTGAGACTCTTCAGCGGTAATAGTGCTTGACATGCTAAAGACGTTTGCTAAATCAGCCTTGCCTATTTTGAGATGCGGTCGATCTTGACACGAATGATGTGGCATTTCGACATGGAGCTATGTGAGCAGAGTCGTGCCTGGGCGCAGCAGGAGGCGTATCTGCTCTGGGACAAACCGCCGTTGTGGGTGAAGCTTAGCAACCGCAGCTGAATGTGGTGATTGAGGTCGTAATTTTCAGACTTAAGTTTGCATTGCTTATCGATCGATCAGATTATCTTTTTAAAGAAGTAACTATATATCGAAAACCTTTAAATACTAAGACTAATTCCCTATAAAAGAAAGTATTAACAATTAAAATATTAACGTATTATTAGAGAGATCGAGAAAAATAAATATTAGATATATTTTTCCTTAGACGTATTATAGTCTCTATACGGGTAATTCTCGGGTTAGCCCGTAGCTAAAAGACGAGACTTGCCTTAGTTACTTAGACGTATCTTAGCTAGCTAATTCTTTCGAAAATTAGTTAATTCGAGAATTATTTATATAAAGACTATAGTACGTTTAAAATTAAAACTTAAAGATATAATTAATTTTTTTTTAAATATATTAATATTAAAATATTTTTTTATTATTTTTATATAGGTTTTTTTTATTATAAAGTTATATTTATTATATATTAAATTACTTTTAAAAAAAGCTTAATATATTTTCTACGTTATAAAAGATTTTAAAATAATTACGTTAAAGATTTTATTAGTATATATAAAAGAATAAGCTAGCGTTAAATTAAAAAATCTTAAATTATATATATAATTAATATAAATTCTAAGATTATTACGCTTTCTAGCTACACTCGCTAAGTTAGCTCCCTAAATTTTTCGTAGAGTATCTACGGGTCGGAAAGGTGTGGTATATTTGATGGTATGGGACCAGTTTTTCGAATATCATACCGAAAGATATAGGATATCCCATACTCCCATTGGGTTTTTAATAAATATATTACGTAATATTTTTTATATTCTAAAAATACGTAAAAAG